>JAMJFZ010001228.1:5320000-5612500 GCA_026225945.1 Cricetomys ansorgei | reverse complement strand
TCAGAGGGGGACGAGGATGTGTGAGATGAAAGCCCACTGCAGGTTCTGTGTACACCTCTTGGTACTTAGTATGCACCCTTTCTGATCTGCTTCATCTCACTCTATCTTGTTCTTTCCTGTGTCTTCCCTTTATGATCCCCTTAGAATTTTCTACTGCATTCTGTACCACACCATAGGAAGGCACAGTATTCCCAGACTCAGAAGAACACCACGGCTCTGAAAATATTTTCATCTAGGCTCTGGAGAAAATAACCAGATATTCAATACAAGTGAATGGAAGACCAACTAGTTTATAAAGGTACAATATTTCTGCACATAATTTCCTTTTATCTTTTAAATTTTTATGTGTATGGAGAGAACCAAGGTTCTGTCCCTGGTACCCATATAGCAGCTCACAGTCATCTGTTACTATTTCCAGGGGAATCGGATACCCTTTTCTGACCTCTGTAGGCAGCCACATGCATGTAGTGAACATGAACTCATGGAAGCACAGACACATACAAATAAAAATAAAACATGAATATATAAAAAATGAAAAACTGTGTGTGTGTGTGTGTGTGTGTGTGTGTGTGCTTGCTCATTCTTATGGAGGACACAGGTTGACATGGGGTGTTTTCCTCTAGGTCTATCCATTTCATTTGTTGAGACAGTCTCTTGTTTAATCCCATGCTCATTGATTGGTTAGACTGGTTGGCTAGTGATATTCAGGTACTCACCTGTCTCTAACTTCCAGAGTTATAGACAGAGTTATAGACATGGGCAACCATGTTTGATTTTTTACATGGGTGACGGGGATCGAACTTAGGTGCCCATGTTTCTTGGATTTTTTTCAAACATTTATTTGTTTATATTTTATGTATAGGTGTTTTCCCTGTATGTATGTTTGTGCACAGTGTACATGGACAGTTCCTGCTGAGGCAAGAAAAAGGTTTCAGATTCCCTGGAACTGGAGTTACAGACAGTTGTGAGCTGCCATGTGAGTGCTGGGAATCACATCTGGGTCCTCTGAAGGAGCAGACAGCACTCTCAACTGCTGAGCCACCCCCATCCACTTCTGGCTTCTCTGATGTACAAAGCTTACTCTCTCATTTGCAGGAAGACCTGCTTGTCCTCTGACTCACCATTATGTTAAGGCGTCTTGGTGTGGGACTTATGAATTTCTCATATCATCTTCCTACCTTTCTGGACCCCTGATTCCTTAGTATGTTTTATGACAAGTTCTTCTGTATTCGTCCAACAAATGCCACATCTGTCTTTCTCAATGTTAGACCTAAGACTTATAACCTATGAACATTGAAGATCTAAAACCACCTGGAAAGGTTAATACTAAGTGTCAACTTGATAAAATTTAGCATCACCATGGAAACAAGTCTCTGGGCTTGTTTCTGAGGCTTTATATAGATTAAATTAATTTGGTTAGAAGACCTATCTGTTCTACTTTATTTTCTGTTGCTAAGATGAAATACTCTGGTCAAGGCAACTTAGTGGGGAAAGGTTATATTTCCAGATCACAGTATACCATTAAGCATCAGGGAAGGATCCTGAAGGCATCCCTGCTTGCTAGTTCATGCATCATTACCTCTGACCATGGAACTTATTTTTAGCCACGGAATTACACCATGGATAGTGCTGCTTAGTGGCTTGCTTACAGACTCCTGCTTTTCTTTTATGGCTCAAGATGACCTGCCTAGGGAATGGCATTGCCTAGAGTGGGCCAGGCCTTCCTATGTCATTTAAAAATGAGGACAGTCCCCACAAGTCATACTCACAGGGCAAACTGGTCTGAGAAAGCTCTCAAATTAGTCTCCCTTCTCAGTTGAATTTATGCTGTATCAAGTTTAGAGTTAAAGCTAACTAGGATGCCACCCTAAATGCAGGTATCACCAGTCTTTGGGCTGGAGATCTGCACTGAACAAAAAGCAGAGAGCTAACTGAGGAACAACATTTGTTTCTCTCTGCTTCCTGACTTTGGATATAACGTGACAGCTGCCTCATGATTCTGTCACTGTGATATCCCCACCTTGATGAAGTGTATCCTCAAACTGTGAGCCAAAACAAACCTTGCTCCCTTAGGTTACTTTAGTCAAGTATTTCATTGTAGCAATTAAGAGAAGCAACTAATTCACAGCCCATCAGAAATGCGATTCACTTTACCAGTGAGTTGCTGTCTGGAGAAGCTGGCTGCTCTCTTAGGTAATCAGAATACATATTACTAGAAGTGGTGTGATTACATGGGGCTCTTGAAGTCTATGCTGTGTTAGTGAAGAATGAGACCAAGAGTAACAAGAACTCAAGTAGCTATCAAAGTGAGATTGTTTAGACGTAGGGGCATATGTGTGGGCTTACAAGTATGTGAGCAGTCTGATAGGAAAACAAAATGCTTTTATGTTCAAATATCTATTTTTTTCTTGTTATGCTGAAATGCTGTCCTTCAACTGAAAGGTAGCTTTATAATATGTTAGATGGGGAATATCAATAATTTTAATATTGCTATGGCAACCAAAGGCCTCATCCATCAAATTGGAAACTCATACTTCCTGTGACAACAATTTCCCAACTCTGTCCACATTGTGAAAAGACTCAGTCATCTGGGAAATAGCACCCTGTTTGTGGAGAACGTGTCAACAAGCTTACACACTTGATGGCATTCACACAAAGCTCTGTCTGCCTGGAAGCTGTGTTTAACACGCAGCTGGTCTACTAAGAAAATAATCTCATTCTGATTTACATAAGATTTTTGTTGTTTGCTGTTGGTGTTTGATAGCTGCTTTTGTAGCCCAAGATAGCCTTGTAACTGAGGATGATCTTGAACTCCTGACCTTCCTGCCTCTATCACCTAAGCACTAGGATTATAGCTTGTGCCATTAATCCTGGTTTAGGCAGGCTGGGGATGAAACCAGGGCTTCATGCATGCTCGGTAAGCACTTAGATACTTCTTTAATACTTTTGTGAAGTAGTATATCCTGATGCCTCTGAGCACCCTTGCTACACATTAGTGACACAAGCTATTATGTCAAGGGTTTCAATATGCATTGTTATGTTACTCTTGTAAATCCAGACTCCTGCCTAATTCCTTTTAATATTTTCTCCAACTGAAAAAAAAAAGTCTAGACCCTTTCTTAGACATCCCGATCGTCTTCAATATATCATCAGAACGTTTCAAGCAGATGATGTATAACCTTGCCCGTCAGGAGTGCTGAGCTCCTTCAGTGATGTATTACTCCCCGACAAAGGCCAGCTGGCAAGAATTGCTTTTGTGTTCCTCACCAAGAGTTACCTCATTATTTAAAACGATGGATTGCTTTAGAAACAATAATAACTAGTGAAGAAATGAACAGTGTGTTATTATCTAAGCAAGGTAGCTCCCAACCTCCAGCTCTACCTAGCCAAGTCCATTAAACAATAAACTTTTAATGAATCATCAAAACAGGATCATTTCATTTTGCTAGGGTAACAACTTGTACAGATAGAGAAAACATTTATAAATGATATGATGAAAACTACAATTCACATTTCATTCCCCTAAACCCCAGTATTTGACTGTATGATGCAGTATTAGAGTGTGCCCAAGAAGTGGACACACATCTTAGCATCAAAGTTAAATTTTGAAGATGAAGAATACTTCAATTTAAAATTTGTTCAATTCCCTCTTTTTTATGATAAAAATTTTGATAAGCAATTTATGGGAAGTTCTAGCTTTATAAATTAAATTTGAAAAATTATCCACAAATCAGTGTAGTTTGGAATTATGAAGAATATTGATGGCTATCATAAAGGATATAAATTTATTTGATAGAAAATAGAAAAGAGCTTGTATGAAATTAGGTTATGAGAATGCTGTTCTCTCTTCTGAAATTAATGCTGGGTGTATTTTTAAATTGCATTTGTGTGTGTGTGTGTGTGTGTGTGTGTGAGAGAGAGAGAGAGAGAGAGAGGAGAGGGGAGGGAGAGAGAGAGACCCTTTATGCATGTAGAAATAGGGGACAATTTGATTGTCTAAGTTCTTACCTTTCACTATGTGGGTCCTGGGTATCAAACTCAGGTCATCAGTCTTGGTAGCAAGCATCTTTACCCCTGAGCCATTTCACTAACCCAACTCTGGTTGTCTTAAAAGCATACATGATTTAGGATGTGAATTCCACAGTGAAGCCTTGAAGAAAGAGTCAAGAACATAGAAAAGACATTGACTTCCAAGAAGCTGCTCAGGAAAGGAAAAGAAAGAGGCCAAGGAGAACATAAAGGTTACGTGATGATTATAAAAATTCATTGGCTGATGTCTCTTTGCCCAGCACAATTTCACAGAGTGCAGGCATTCATTAAATAACAGCAATCATGTCCGGAAAGATATTAGATTCCTGGAGATCCAGCTCAACATAAAAATGAATAAAATTGCATTGATCAATCTTCTTTAGGTTTAAGAAAATAGTAGATGCCATTCTAAATATCATTTTTTTGTGTCTGATCATGAATAATCCCAAATTTTCCATAGGATAAATGGTGTGGCCGGCAGCAATGAGCAGCAGCAATAGAATGCTTATTACTCAATGTCTCTTCATTCTCCCTCTGAGATAATTACTCCTTCCTTTTCCGAACTTCATTATCCATGAAGTGGCAGCAGCATTCTAGTGAGCCATCAAAGGTCACCCAAGCAATCTGTGACTGTTGAGACTCTGATCCAACATCATGACCACACTTTTTTTATTCTTTTTTGAAATCTGAAAGATTATGGAAAAGTATAAATTTATCTAACTTTGGCAATGGTCAAACTCAAGCTGGCATTCAGAGATTAAACTTTCAAGACATATGAATACGTGGGTAACACACTGACAAGCCTTTCACGTGTTTAGCTACAACAACGTTATTCTTTTTTGTCCAATAAGTTTGTGCTTTGATGGAAGCACATCTTTGGTTCTATACCCTTGATGAAAGCTCACAGATGGGTAATAGAACTTTTGAGAACATGGGGATGGATATAAAGCTCAAAGTCCAGCAAAGAATGTATCTAGCTCCCTTTCCTGATCTGTGATAAAATGGTCTAGCAAAGGCAACTTATAAGAGAAAGAATTTATTTTAGCTCACAGTTCAAGACAGATCATCATGACGTGGAGTCAAATCAGCAAGAGCTGACATTATGTTCACAGTGAGAAGAATATTAAATGCTTGTGGCTGCTCAGCTCTCTTCTTCCATTCATGCAGTTCAGTATCCCAGCCAGGGAATTGTTCCACCTACAGTGTGTGGGTCTTCCCAACTCAATTAATAAAATCAAGCTAACCTTCCCCAGGCATGCCCACAGGATCATGTCCTGGATGATTCTAGATTCTGACAAGTTTATTTTTAGCAGTAACTATCACAGAATGCAATTGGCCACAATTCATGATATATACAACTGTTATTCGGTTATAATTATTTGTATTGTACCAGATATGATATGTCAGAAGGTACAATTTTCTTAAAAACATTGCTTGGGGTATTAACTGTCCTTACACTTACATAGATGCATATTTTACAAAGAATACTCTTTGAAAGCATAGCTAGAAGAAAATGAGATTCCCCTTGTTAATTGTTATTTAAGAAAATAGAATAGGGGCTGGAAAAATGGCTTGGCAGTAGACACTGACTGCTCTTGCAGAGGACCCAAATTCAATTCCCAGCACCCACAAGGTGGCTTACAACTGCCTATAACTCCAGTTCCAGGTCATATGATAGCCTTTTATGGTATCCACAGGTACTGCATACACATAGTGCACAGACATACATATGGGCAAAATGAATCTCAAAAAAGAGGATAGAATTTTAAAAAATCAATACCACACTCTTACGGTAGGCGTCATCCAGTTCAGCCATATTGCTTTTCTTCTTTATGATATAAATCCAAAATTTAGGGAAGAAGCTTATGTGCCCAAGACCATGTGATCATAAGAAGGTGAGCTGTGAGCTGTGAGTGGGCAGAGCACGGGAAAATAGGTAGCTATGCACCCCTATGCAAACTAATTGCTTCAAATCCACTTCATTGGTTGTAGAAAGTGAACAGAACTATGCTAGATTGCTTAACAGTCCACACATGCTTATAAAACACAATTGCCACCTACCCACTTTCGAAATCACAGTCCTTAGACTGTGTTTTGTCACAGGGCCGTTGTGAAACATTAGCTTCTTTATTTACATAATCTTTCAGAATTATGTCATGAAGCATTGCTGGTACAGATGTGGAAGGGACCACGCTCACTGGAAAACTAAAATCTGTGCATTTTCAGCATATTAAAAGTCACATATTAAAAGTCACTAATCTTTTCTTTAATGATCCAGCTAATCACATGTGTATTTGCTAAGGTTTACAAAGGTCTACAGAGCAGGCAGCTCATAATAATGGTTCGGTCCTCACAGAACATTGCCAACATGCATGGGCTTGATTGGGAGAGAATCCATTAAACAAACCGGTTAAACGTGCATGAACACGCAGACACATTCTATCATCTATGTATACACACAGGGTGATGTGTGTGGTAATGTGAATCATATTGTCTTAATTATAAATTTAAAACCTGAAGCATATTTACAAGAAAAACTAAAATCCAAAGGCCAGAACACTGTTTTGAAATGACTATGAATCATCATTTCATAGCATGTACAAAAGATACATGAAAGATATAGAATAGAATTCATAGAATTTGTAGTTTCTTTTTTTCCCTCCAATCTTTCCTTTAGGAAATAAAATATCTACCAATATATCTTCCATATGTGCTTCTAATATTTGTAGGCAGAGCAAGAAAACATACAGTGAGCACAAAACCCGATGCATTTGTTAATGTAAAAATTGAGTGGTTCATCTGTCAAAGAAATCAAGTACAAAATTGCCTTGTTGGAAAGAAAAAATAATGAATGGTCACATGTGTGAGATTTTGCTCTTTCTGGGGACGCAGAGGTAACTAAAATATGTCCTACTCTTGAGAAGTTTGTGCTGAGGTGAGACTCACATACATAAAACTATTGCAACCTGGGTTATTACTGCAAATACCCCTGACAGCAAGGAGAAGAAAATGAAAGCAGAGAAGAGTAAGGGAGATGAGAGTCTGGGAGTACTCAAAGGTCAAGGGTCAAGCATTTGAACTTGACCCCCTGTACCACACTGAGCTAGTTAAAGTTCTGAAGCAGCAAAGGAGGGATTCAGTGTCCTCTTGAGAAAGATCAATCAGCGGGTGATCTGCCAGTCATGCTGCTTTGGGGGATAGCATTTATAAAGGCTGAGATACCTTTTGTCAAGTGATTAAAATCCTGCTGGAGAGAAGAGAAGGGAAGAGAGCAAAGGAAAGAAAAACAAAGGTTGAGAAGAGAGAAGGGATCAGGAGATGGAAGGAGAAAGAAGAGGACAAGGGAGGGAATGAGAAGGGGGAAGGCGAGTTCAAGTAAAAGGATTGTACAATCTGTTGGGGCAGGCATGGATTCACAAGTATTTGTGATATAGTAAAAGCAGAAATAACTGGACACACAGAGTAAAGTTGGTGATGATTAATAGGACCTAACGAAGGTAATGGGATGGTTTTGGTGCTGTTGCCTCAGAAAGAATCCAGGGAAATGTCTGGGAAGTGTAGAGAAGAGAATTTCCTGTGTATTGAGTCACTGTGAACGTGACAAGCAAGATCCTTGAGGACAAAGGATTAGAGTTTCTTCTATTGTGATAAAACACCATGACCAAAAGTAACTTGGGAGAAAGGTCCATGTGGCTTAGATATCCCGAATCATACGCGATAGAGGGAAACCACGGCAGGAACTCAAGGCAGAATCTGAAGCAGAGGCAACAGAGGAATGCTGCCTACTGGCTTGCTCCTCGTGGCTTGTGCTGACTGCTCTCTCATGCAACCCAGGACCAGGTGTGGCACTGTTCTCAGTGAAATGTGCCCTCCCACCTCACTCTTCCAGTTAATAAAATGCCTTGGAGGCTTGCCTGCATGCAATCTGATAGAAGCCTTTTCTTAACTGAGGTTTCTCTTCCAAAATATGTCCAGGTTTGTGGCATGTTGACAAAAAACAACCAGTACAGTCTGACATGTGTCTGTAGCTTAAAGTCCTTTCTGTTGGGTGACTTCTTTATATATCTTCATTTAGGAAAGGATTGTGGAATGGAAAGAAAAGAAAAGCCAGAACAAGTAGGACACATGGGAAGAAGAGAGCTAAGAAAGCAAGTGAGCAGTGGAGGCAGAGGGATGCTTTATTAGAAGTAAGAAAACGTGTGTCTTGAGAAAAAGCAAGTCCTTGTGCTGTGTGAGTACATGTATGTGTGAGAATATACCTGTATATGCTGTATATGCATATGTGTTCATGGATGTGTACCTGTGTCTTTGCATCTCTGGGTGTGCCTGTGTCTTTGAGTGTATGTGCATATATCTGTGTGTGTCTATGTGTGTCTGTGTGTGTGTGTGTGTATGCGTATGTGCAAGGTCGCACATGCATGCACATGTAAGTGCTGAAACTAGAGGCTGATGTCAGCTGTCTTCCTCTATTGTTCTACACCTTCATTTTTTGAGACAGGATCTCTCACGGAGCGTAGAGTTCATTGATTCATTTAGGCTGGCAGGCAGATCTGTGAGTCCCAGGTCTCCACCTCCCCAGCACTGAGCATGAGTCACTCATCTTCCAACCAGCTTTTCCATACAGGTGCTGAGGACCCACTTCAGGTTCTCATGGTTGTATGGCTAGCACCTTTACCCACTGAGCCATCTCCATGCTCTCAACACTTTTTTCTTTTTAAAGGGAAATTCAGCACTTCTAAGGTCCGGAAACACAATGCCATACTTTAGCTGTAATTGCTCTAGATAATTAAATGTCACCCATTATCCTTAAAATATGATGACCTATCTAGTCACCAACACTGCTAAGTGTTCCCTCAACAGAGTCCTGTCAAAGCAGCTACTTTTTCTAAACAACCGGCTTCAAAAATATTCACCTTCTGCGGAGAAAAAGCCTCTTAGAGGGAACTTAGGAAGCACACACTTAGGCTTTGCGACAGCTTTCCTGTGTTTCATGACAACAAAGATTTTTGCAAAACTGTCAGGGACTCAAAAGACTCACTCCCAAGAACTAATACCAGGTGCTTGGGGGAGGGGTCATGCCCGAGACCTTCACAGACCTCTGGGGAATTTTGGAGGACACTATCATGCCAATACCCCCCTCACTCCCGCCCCCCCCCCCCCCCCCCCCCCGACCTCAATAACACTTTGCCTTCCTGGGATCCATAAAGCAAGGGAAACCTTCAGCGAGGATCTGGGTTGAATTTAATACTGCCCTTTGAGAATGTTCAGTGTTCCCTTTCCAGCACACAGAGAAGGTCTCACCAAGTTCATTTTCACATAAGACCTCTTCCTCATTGTTTTTTGTTTTTTCAGCACGCAAAGCCATGCAATTCTGACAGAACCTCTTTCAGCTAAATACCATGTGGGTGACTTTCTCCATTTTAAAAGCTCATGGAGGGGTGCTTGTTAGATTGTAAAGAAGTTAATTCTCTGGTCTCAGATCTGAAGGACAAGCTCCTCATTGATATCAGGTAAGGCTCATCCTTCCACGTGACTTTTTTTTTTTTTTTTTTAGATTCTGTAACAGAATGCACTTTTCTGAGGATTTTTTTTTTTGTAATAAAATTTATTTTCCCATTCTACTCTCTGTCTTCTGTCCCTGACCAAACATTTCTCTGAAATATTCATTATTAGAAAATGGACCTTGTTACCATTCAGGCTGCAGTACCCCAAAGCCACATGCAAAGATCGCAAATACCCTCTGTTTGAATCGTCTTGTGACTAATAGTTCTAGTACCGAAGACAATATTCAGGAAAATTTTAATGTAGCTAAATATGGAGACTTTAGGCAATCTGGATAATGCAAATCAGTTAATTAGAAAAGAATCTGGAACCTTTGCAAGACATTGTGGCTGGAAAGTAAGAGCACAGTAAGTCCTACTTAATTTGGAGTCAAACTCTCACTTTCTAAGACTTGATAAAAGCGATATAGCAGGTCATTAATAATGAGATGTTATGCTTGAAGTCACTCACGAGCTTGAAGAAAAAGTCTCATTGTGAGACTTGTATTATTGTAGAAATTAAAGAAGTCATTATGCTAAGAGAGACTCATTCTTATGCTCTGCCAGACTCAGAAAGACAAATATTGTTTGCATTCTCTGATTTGTGGTTCCTAAACTTTATGTAGATGCATAAAGTTATTATGACATGAAAGTCAAAGTGAAATTATCTAGGGAAGCTGGGGTGACTGATGGGATATAAAAGAGGGAAAGGAGAGAGGAGGCATGGAGGGATGTATATGGAGGGCGTTTTCCATGTACACTGTAGGCTGTGTCAACATGTTTTGTGCTATGTCCTGTTAATGCAGTTCCTTAGAGTTAAATGTTTTATTATGAAGGAAAGCTCCTTAAAACTCAGTAAACAATGCAGGGTTAAGAGCTGGTACAGAAGCATTGGAGGAGTGCTGTAAGCAAGTCCAGTAGGCTTGCTTCACATGGCTTGCTCAGCCTGTTTTCTTATAGAACCCAGGACCACCAGCACAGAGGATGACACCACTGAAAATGTTCTGGGCCCTCTTCCATTGTTCACCAATGTAAAAAATGCCTTACAGATGGATCTTACAGAGGCGTTTTCTCAATTGTGGCTCCTTCCTCTCTGATGAGTCTAGCTTGTATCAAGTTGACATAAAACCAGCCAGTATAGTCAATTTTAAAGATTTAGTTTTATTTCCTCTGTTTCACTTCCATCTTTCAATAAAGATTGGTATTTACTAGTGCGAGGGAGGAAAGCCCTTTTCTTTTTAACCCCATTGGTCCTCTGGCTGCAGTGTCATAAAATTTGCTGAGGAAGAGACAGAAAAATATAAGAGAAAAAGGAAGCAGAAGTCTAATAATATTCATGTCATACATGCAAGAGAGTGCAAAAAATAATTAGAATTTGGTTCATATGGATTCTTAACGAGTAGTAAGTTTTGGACAAAACAAAAGAACACTGGGTTGCCAGAAGGGCAACTGTGTAAAGGCCGTTGTTGAGGGAGATGAAGGTAAAGGCTGATGGAGAGTAAGGAGGAAGGGTTCTTGAGGCTTCTCAGTTGGAACAGACCTTCGGGACAAAAGAGCAGGAGACAAAACAAACACGTATTCGTTGCTATTTACACTTCATGTGCCTATCTATGGAAGACATAGAGGAGAATGAATATTTCTCAAGAGGTGGTTTTATGTTCCCCTTCCACAAAGAACAGTAAACTTTCAGGGTAACGTCTTGATTTCTCTTCCATTACTGGGATACTTGGCAAAAGCAACTTTACAAAGGAGAGTTTGATCTTGCTCTCATTTTAAGAGCGTAGTTCATCAAGTCAGGGGAGATGTGGCTGGAAGAACTTGAGGCCGCAGCTGGTCATATGGATTGCATCTACAGTCAGAAAGCAGAGAGGAATGAATCCTCGCCCTCAGCTAGCTTCCTTTTTGTATACACTCCAGGACACCAGCTGATCTTAGCCTTCCACCTTCTTTTTTTTTTTTTTGGAGGGAAGGCTCACTTCAATTAATCTAAATCAAGACAACTGTTCATAGACATTAACAGAAGCTAAATCTACTCTAACTTATCCCTCATAGATGTGTCTAGAAACTTGACTCTTGATGATCCCAACTCCTGTTAAACTGACAATCAATATTAGCACCATCTAACTCTGTGTACTAGCTGAAAATCCACTCAGGAAACAAAAACAATCACTCTCAAACCATTTTTGTTTGTACATATTTTCCAGTCAAAGTAAGTCAGTCAACCATGTCTTAGCTCCTTGGAGAAGAGGTTATTTGAATAGTCTCCTAAAATAGGGGTTGGTCGCCCTCTTTACTTGCTTGAAGAAGCTTGATACTTTTCATTCTAGGAAATGGTTCATTGTGCAGGCCAATATGAACTTGCCAAGTCCTCGGCCCCCATGTCTGGCCTTGGAGAACACCAAGGAATTGGAATTTCTCAGCAGTTCAACCTCTGTGATGAAACCATTTCTCCTTGAAATTGATTACTTGCTCTCCTGGAGACCCATGTCATTTCTTCTGGTCACTTTTGTTCTATAAAGCACACTGGTTATCATTGTGATTTAAGAAAAGTTGTTTCTGTATTTAAAAAGAAGAGGTGAGGGGAATAGAGAGATGGCTCTGTGGTTATGAGCATTACTGTTCTTACAGAAGACCCCAGTTCGGTTCCCAGTACCTGCACTAGGCTGCTCACTAATGACTATAAATCTAAGTCCATGGGACTCAACTCTGTCTTCTTGTCTTTGTGGGAAACTTCACACAATTGAATATATGCACACACTTACATAGATAGCCAAAAATAGAATTTAAAAAAAAAAAGAAAAGAGGAAGTAGGCATTGGCAAGTTAAGATTTCACTGAGTGAAAATTTCTTGTACTAACAAAAAGGAATGATGGCCTAGATATGGAATGTCCCCTCATCTGCTTGTCTCACTTGCTAGGAACTCAAAGTGCTGTTTTATTTATTTTAATTGTCATACACAATGCATTTATATTGGTCATTTATCTCTATGGATAACAGAGAGCTATTATAGTAGTTCTATTTTAAAAAGGTTTCAAAATTTAATGAGATGAGATCTAGTTTGAGGAAGAAGGTCACTGAGGTGGATCCTTGGGAATGTATAATTCCTGATCACTTTTTGTCTCATACTTTCTGCTTCCTATGTACCCTGATGTGAACAACCTCTGCCTCAATATTTAGTCTGACAAAATATTCAGTCTCATTCCAGGCCCAGCAACATGGAGCAAGCAACATGGACTGAGCCTTCTGAAACTGTGAGCCAAAACAAACCTTCCCTCCATTATGTTGTCTATGTCACGTACACTGAGAGACAACTTTCTGTACCATGGTTCCTTAGCTGAAACATGCCTGTTCAAGTTAGCTTTTATTGTTAACTTACACAGTCCACAATCATCTGACAGAGAGCCCTCAGTTGAGAATTTCTTAGATAAGATTGACCTGTGGGAATGTTTGTTGGGGTTGTCTTGAATTTCCATTGATATATGAGGGCCAAGCCCGCAGTGGGCAGCACTATCCCTTGGCAGATGGGCCTAAACTGTACAATGTAATTAGTTAAGCATGGACCTGGGTATGAGCCACCAATAACCATTTCTATGCCTTTTGGTTCACAACCCTGCTTGAGTTCCTACCCTGACTGCTTTCAATGATGGACTGTGACTTATAAAATGAAATAAACCATTTCCTTCCTCAAATAGCTTTCAATTGTAGCATTTCTCACAGCCACTGAATAAAACTAGAGAACAGTATAGGATTTTCCATCTACTTAATATTTTCCCAGCATCCACCTGATACACAAGCATAAACTGGGACCTACTCTCTAGAAACTTAAAATATGGTCAAGAAAATAAATTGTGGTAAAGAAATAAAGACATGCCAAATGAATACGTTTTTATTGGGACCATCCATGATCATTTGTATTACTGCTTTCAAATAGCAAAGGTAATAGGACTTATTGTTGAAAGAGACATTGTGACCTTTGGAGCCTAAAATATTCCTTATCTTACTTGTTACTGGGAAAATTTGTTGCCTTCCACTAAATCAGGCAAATGATTCTATTTAGTGCTCTTGACTCCTATGAATTTGGAAAACTCTGGTTTTTGTTTTGTTTTGTTTTTGTTTTTTGTTTTTGCTTTTGTGTATGTGTGTATTTGTATTCATGTACGCACATGCATGTGAAGGCCAGAGCTTGACATTGCTTTCCTCTATTGTTCTCCACGTTATTGTTTCAGAGAGGGTCTTTCCCTGGACCTAAAGTTCACTGACTCAGCAAGAGTAGCTGGACAGCAATCTCTGGGGAGTCTCTGGATTTTTATGTCTTTAGTATTGAGAGTCTAAGTATATGCTACCACACCTAGCTTTTTATATGGGTACTGGGAAATCCAAAATCATGTCTTCATGCCACATGAACCACCTCCTCAGCAGCATGAAAATCTATGAATGGTATTATTTAAAAGCCTTTTGAATCAGGACAGCAGGTACCATTATGTTCATGGACAGCCTAGGTATCAATTGGAACAATTCCTAAATTAAAAGTACTCAGGATAGATGCCATGCAAGATCCCACATCTGAATGGTGACTCATCTTTGCCAATATTAAAAGACACTCTTTGGTTTTTCCAGTTTCAAATTGGTGTGCAATCCTCCTGGTTGCCTTTGTGTATTCAATACTCTCCCTTCCCACCCCCTAAGGCTACCTCTCTATCTCACCATGGGTAACAAATGAGAAATTTTGAGGACTATTGAACACTATAAATTTTCACAGCAGGGCTGCTTCTTAGCCCAGGAACTTGGGTAATTGTCACACATTGGTAAAATTCATAGGAGACAATTGCCCTCAAATCAACAGCTCCATCTGCAAGAAGCTGCTGGAGGGGTGGGTCTGGGGAACAACTGGCTTCTCCATTTCAGTATAGAAGCAAGAAATATTTGGCTTTTCTTCCCCGTTTTATTTTAAAGGTTATCTTTTTGTTGTTTGAGTTGGCTTTCTACCTTACTTCTAAACCTGGACTCATATAATAAAGTCATTTGGAACACAGAATGAATAATTTTTAAACGTCCATGGGCAAAAGCATGGCATGTGCCTCAGTCTTTAGCATTTTATATTTCCTGCATTTACTTTTATTAATTAATTAAGTTTATTCATTTATTTGATGTGTGTGTGCATGTACATATGTATGTGTGTGTGTGTGTGCATGTGTCTCTATGTGTGTGTGTTTCTGCATGGGAATGCATGTTCTGGCTGCAGTCTGGAAGACAGCAACAACTTGCTTTAGTGGATTAGATCCTTCCATCGCATGGGTCTCAATGAACATACTCAGGGTGTCAGACTTGGCAGCAAGCACCTTCACTCTCTGAGCCAGTTCACTAGTCCCTATCTACTTTGTTTTCTATAGTTTAAATTTACATATGAACATGCACCCAAAACAGTGTATGCATTCTTTGGGGGGGGGTGACAAAGTCCAATTCCTTGATCATATGTTATACAATTTTTACATATAAATTTTCACATATTTCACATAATTTTCAGCCCAATCGTCCTACCCCCATAAACCACTCATGCACTCATCACACACACACACACACACACACACACACAAAATACACACACACACACACACACATACACACACTTCTTAGCTGTCCCTGCTGTATTCTAGGTTGTATTCAACCTTGTCTTTATCCTGCTTAGCCTAGCTTTAGCTAAATTGATTTAGGAAGAATCCAATCCATCCCTGGTTTCTGGGTACTCTCCATATCCAATCAAACTCCTCATGTCTTATGCTGCTATCTGACCACTTTGGCTTCTGTCAACAGGAACTCTATCAGGTTGACTTAACAAGACTCCTGGCCCTATGATATCTCCCTTTAGTAATTTTCTAGCAAGAATTCTCCAATCTCTAGATGTCCCTTCTTAGTAATTTTCATCCCAATCCCCCCACCCTGTACACATGCATTCATGCGCTCATGATACACACACACACACACACACACACACATACACACACATGTACACACACTGGCTTCTTGGCTGTATTCCATCTGCCCCTGCTGTATTCCAGGTTGAACCCTATGCTCTTCTCCAGCTGTAGAAATCTTGACATTCTCTGCAATGCTCCTGAATAAAGCCTTCCTTGCTATTTTAACAAGTGTCAGGATATAATGTTTGCTTTAACACTCTCAGAAGACCTTATAATTTTCAAGTTGTCTTTCAAAGTTCTCCTTAAGGAGCCTCAAAAAACTTTGTCTGAGACACACTGACTGATCTGGAATTCTACCAACAGTCCTCTACCAAATGTCAGA
Source organism: Cricetomys ansorgei (assembly GCA_026225945.1). NCBI lineage: Eukaryota > Metazoa > Chordata > Mammalia > Rodentia > Nesomyidae > Cricetomys > Cricetomys ansorgei. Next base: position 5,596,634 of record JAMJFZ010001228.1, on the reverse strand, counting down.
TTTTCTTCTTGTTTTTAATCTACACACATGTATCAAGAAAATACAAACACAACCATCCTTTCTTTCTTTGGCTTTCTTAATATAGGACGTGAGAGTAATCCAGTATGTTTCTCTACAAAGGCAGTTAAGCCTAGCCACATCTATCAGGTGCAGTTACAGAGGCTGCTTGTTGCACCTGGTTTCGACTGATCATTGCAGACAGTTGTTTTCTCAACCCCTATGTATGAAGACTAGCCTCTGAGGCTAGCCTCAGATTTCTCTGATGATATTACTTATCTCTGAACAAACTTCTGAGGTGTACAACCGAGGATATTTGTTCAGCGAAAAAACTCAATTTTCTTTCTTGGTAAATACCTTAAAATCTTAAGTGCTCAAAGCTGATAAAGGAGAGTTGAGCACCGACCAGAAAGGGCCAAATGGAGGTCTTTTGCATAACCTTTAAAAATCAGTGACAAGTGAGTCTTGAACTTAGGACGTCACCAACAGGACTGACGCAGTTTCTTATGCGTAGAAAACAGGGGTCCTGCGACAGTGAGGGCTTCTCTATTGAAGAGTAGTATGAGAAGGGCCAGAAGATTGCTTAAAGAACACTATGAAGTCTTTTTGGCCACAAAACATTTCTCAAGTCAGTCTAACCACAACATCGTAACCTTCCACTGCCCTAAGTAAATTATTTCACTGTAAAGACATCATGATTCTAATGGCCCTGATTAAAACTCAATTAATTTCCTAAGTAGGAAAAGATGGACCTATTGTTCATTGCATTTCAGGAAGGTTTTAAAAATCACCTGCCATGGGTATAATTTGTCTGGAGCACTCTGGGAGCCACCCAATATCTTATAATGGAGTGCGTAGCCATCCACATTAAGCCATTGTGTCCTGGAGGACCAGTCTTTATTTTTATTATCTGTTTATACAATCATGAAGTGATAGGGAGTCTTCCCACACGTTTCATTGACTGAGCTTAAAAGCACCAGGACTTGGCTGGATCTTATTTAATGAGAGATTTCCACTAATCACCTGTGTGGATATTGCAACGTCAAGTCAGTATAAATATTTTTAAATGCTTACTTTCAATTTGAGAACTCAGCTCACTTTGAATTTCTGAAGTGGTCTTCTCTGTGGTCTGAAGGAAACAGTCAGCCCTAGCTATGTACTTTGAACAGCTCCATGACTATATCCAACATTAGTACATCTGTTTGCTCCTTAGACACATCTAGGGAGCGTTAAAAAGTATATAACTCAAACCTCACTTTATAACTTTGCTGTCTGCATGTTTTTTCTTAGAGATGGGTTTTTTATTGTGTTGTGCAGTTTGGTCTCTAATTCCTGCTCTCAGGTGATCTTCCTGCTGCAGTCTCCTGAGCTGCTAAGACTATAGGTGAGTCAACTGTAAAGGTTTAGAGCAGTTTAAACTCATTGCCTATCTAACAGGAAACATGAATTAAGTATATATATTATATATTTTAATTTATATATACTTTATATAACTATAATATATAATATCTATACATTATATATATTTAAATTTAGAGATTCCTAAGTGTGAGATTCTTGCACCTTGAGAACTTAACAAAACATCTGGGGACATTCTACCATAACTTGATGGATAGATGCATTATTTCCCTACTACACAGTGTGTGTAATAAGTCAATGTAGAGTGTAACCTCTGCTGACCTTATTAGAACACTGTTCATGGATCACTGAATGTCTTATGTTGACTAAGCCAGAATTAGTATTTAGACAAGAAAAGTCAATTAGAAAATGCTTTAGAGTGTAGGCATATATTAAAGTGTCTTTGAGTCCTTTAATAAAAATTCCAGAGTCTGTCTTGTGTAGAAAAGCAAATCATATTTATTGTATAACATTTAGAAAATTCACAATGTTTTAAGGAAGTAAGAAAAGATCTTCTGTACTTCTATTGGCTGTAACATAACTACTATTGCGGTGTTGTGGAAACTTCCTGATATATTGCACAAAACATAGGCATTTGAAAAATAAAATGACCATTGTATTAATTGTTTCTCTATTTCTGTGATAAAGTACCCAGACAAAAACAACCTGAGAAGAAAGAATTTAATTCAGTTTACAGTTTCAGAAGGATAGAGTCCACATCGGTAGAAAGGCGTGGCAAAGGGCAGGGCAGACATAGGGGAAACAGCAAACCAACTCATGTTACTTCCAGCCACACACAGGAAGCAGAGAGATCAAACAAGAAGCGGGGTCTGTCTATACAATCTCAAATCCCACCCCCAATGTTTTACTTTACTTCCAGCAATGCTTCACTTCCTAATGTTTCCATCATCTTGTCAAACATTGTCACCAACTGGGGACCAAGTGTTCAAATACATGAGTCTATGGGGGACATTTCTCAACCAAACCACCTCAAGCATGCATGTTTAGTATGGTGATTTCATGTGCCATTTTCGGAGAGTTTTATTATATTAACAAAAACACACCTTAGAGTTTTGCAAATATTTAACCAATTGTTAAACACTCAGAGTATGCTAATTCTCATAGACATATGGGAATGACTGTATATTATAATTTTATATAATATTTAAAATATATTTTATTATATATAATTTTATAAGCATATATAATTATATATAAGTAGATGCATATGTATTAATTATAATATCACATAATATAAAGTATATTTTATATTAAATATATTCAAATATATTAGGTTATGTATGATTATATACAAACTTTCTTATAAATATATAACTAATATATAACCTTTCTCATGAATTTTGCCTTTTTGCTCTTTTGGTTTCAACATATTCAGTGTGAATTATAAAATGATGAATTCAAATAATTCCTTTTGAATGTTAAAGGAAACATGTCCTGATTCACAGACAATGCTTTCTGTTTCCCTCCAAAGTTTCCATGCTTATCTTTTCCCTCATGGGACAGAAGAGCATATTTTCTAGATTCACAGACAATTTGGCAGCACTATTATTTAAATATTTGCTGAGTGAAATGTGGTATTTATTCCCATTTTTCCATTTTGAGCTGTAATTCATCGAGTAATAATGGAAGTAATAGGTTCATTTTAGGGCTGATGGAGAGTTGGCTCAGCAGCTAAGAGCACACTGTAACTGCAGCTTCAGGGTGCTTTGACATGCTCTTTTGTCCTCCATGGGTAGTGCATGTGCGTGCATACAAACACATAGACACACAGGCACACAGACACAGCCACACACACACTTAAAAATAAAAAGCAAGTTTTTTTGTTTTTAATATGATCCCAGGGATGATGGTGATGGTGGAGACAAAGTATTGCGTTGATCTGACTGGTGATTCTAGAGTTGGATCCAATTCTCTTGTGCACTAGACACATGATCTGCCACTGAGCCATCCTCTTTGACTCTTACTTATTTTCTTTAACTCTTTGGTTAAAAGTAATTGGAATCAATGGAAGCAATGGGTAAACATTATATATGTGTATATATGTGTGTGTGTGTGTGTGTGTGTGTGTGTGTGTGTGTGTATTGTTCAAAGCATAGATCTTTCCACAACATCTCATTATTGGAGCTGGAGACAGCTCAGTTGGTTGCTTGCTGTGCAAGCATGGGGGCCCACGTTAAGACCCCAACACCTGCACATGAAGCCTGGAGTGACCCTGTGTACCAGTATCTCAGCTCTCTGGTGGTGGAAAGAAGATGCTTACTGGGCTTGTTAGCTGCCAGTCTAAGTTCAGTCTCAGTGTGATACCCTTTCTCGAAAAAGAAATTAGACAAAGAGTGATGGAGAAGGACTTGTGGTGTTTTCCTCTGACTTCTGCATACATGCCAAACCATGCACAAATGTGTGTGTGCACATGCCCCCCCACCGAAAGTTTTCATAATTTACTATCTATAGTGATTGTTCTAAAAAGAAATTGCAAGAAAGGATTGTAATATATGGGCTCCTAGAAACTGCTGTGCCGAGCAACCTCAGAAGTGAGAACAGCTAACATTACCCCAAGAAATGAGAACAGATCTCAGCAGCACTAACACACTTAGGGAGAGATACACTATCTTTAGCAACATGCAATAGCATCAGCATTATCTTCAAGAAATCTTGTGAAATTGAAAGTCAAGAGAACCTACCAGCATATCCCTGGGCTGCCTGTGTGGTTCAAAGCACAGTTCAGGCTAATCAACCATGCTCAACAATAGAGACATGGTATGAGGTTTCGAGGTATTTTACTCAATGACGACATGCTTTCAAAAGTATACAAATAGAACACCAGTATAGTAGAAATGAAAGACTGCTTTGCTTCTGATGATCATCCATGCTATACTATTTTAGATATCTTGTTTATGTATAGCAAAATGGGAAAACATCTTGACTTGTATTGCTGCCCACACCTAAATACCTGGACCTAGTTCAAAGCCAGACAATTTCCAAGGACTGACCTAGCTTCTGAAATAACAATGGTATCTTAGTTAGAGTTTCTACTGCTGTGATAAAACACCACAACCAAGAGAAGCATAGGGAGGAAAGGGTTTGTTTCATCTTATAGCTTGGAGATCATTATCCAGTCAGGCCAGCAACTCAGGGCAGAAACTGATATAGAGGTCACAGAGGATCACTGCTTCCTGGCTTGCCTCTTATGGCTTGATCAACCTGTTTTCTTATTGTACCTAGGACCACTAGTCTGAAGGTGGCACCATCCACAGTGAGCGGGCCTCTCCTAGATCAATCATTAATCAATAAAATGTACCATAGGTTAGCCCACATGCTAACCTTGTAGGGGCATTTTCTCAGTTGAGGCTCCATCTTCCCATATGGCTCTAGCTGGTGTCAAACCCTAGGTCCACGTAAACTAAGGGGATTGAAATTGTTGTTTTCAATGAAACAATGAAATTGTTTCATTTTCTGTACTGAATTCTTCACCTGCTGTCAGATTCACAGATGAGAATGTAACTATTATTAAGTAACCTTTAACCTTAAAAATGAATAAACAGGGCTGGACGGTGGGCAAAGGCACGTGGCACCGTGCCCGAAGACTTGAGTTTGATCCTTGAGATTCACATGGTGGAGGAAGAGAACCAATTTCCGCAAGCTGTCCTCTAATCTTCATGGAGCACCACGGTATATGCGTTGGTGCATGAAATAAACAGATTTTTTTTAATTGAAAAACAAACAAACACACAAACACACAAATAACTATTCAAGAAAGGTCAAAAACAATGAAGGCCTGTAACTTCGGGTATAGCACTGATATACCCAAATTTAGATATATTCGGGGATTTGGTTAAAGTAGGCTTTATCAATTATTTAAGGAGCGCCAGTCACTGTGGATCTGATACTGATCAGTCTTCCGTGAGCCTTCCTAGCCTGAAAAAACTGCCTTGATGTGTTCAGATACGCTTCATGACCTGGGTCCACTTTGTGCTTCTTCTCATTCCTCACCTTATTTTAGATTATTGACCCGCCCAGTCATCTCACACTTCTAGGGCACTGCAGATGCTGGCCAGGCATCCCGGAATACCTTTATCTTCTCCTTATCTATTCCCTTAGAGATTCTGTTTTTCCTAAAATAGTATCTCCATATCTAGAAATTACATAAATAAATATATGCATCTTTGATTTTCCTCCTCATCTACCATTTGCCTCCACCCACTTTTGCTTTTTGCAATGTTGCTTCCATTATTCGTGTCTTTAGTGGGAAACTTGTCTAAGTGTATCTCAGATATTCATGTTTTGTCAGTAACAATGTCCTCAGGATTTTAATATTTTAATGAGAAAAGGAAACTTCCAGAGAAGTTTAGAGTTGTATTTACAAGTAGATTTAGTGGAGACTGATACATCACTGTAATGGTAAAGGGATTGGAACTGGGGTGATAACTTTCTTGGTAAAACACCTGTCTTACAAGCAAGAGGACTTCAGTCTGATATTCAGAATCCATGTTTGAAAAAAAAAAAAAAACAAAATGCCAACCCCCTGAAAAAAAACAAAAAACAAAAGACAAAACAATGACAGCAAAGAAACAAAGCTAGGTGAGATGACAGGTGTTTATAATCCTGGTGCTGTTGAAACAGAGACAGGAAGATACTTGTTACCCACTGGCTATCAACTTAATTTATTTGGCTACTGAGTTACAGGACAATAAGAGACCCCGCCTCAAAAACTAAGGTGGACAGCATCTGAGGAATGACAGCTGAAGCTGATTTCTGATCTTCGCTTTCACATACGCCTCTGCATCTGTTCCGATAGTCACATATATACGTAAATACATGCACACAAACAATAATAATATGTTAAGAGAATTGTACATTCATGACCAGTTACAGATATTATTTACCACTAATGGTCCCAATATGCTGCTAAAAATATTTGAAGTTGGCAAACTGTCTCAGTGGGGAAAGGAGCTTGCTGCCAAACCTGAAACCTAGAATGATTCCACAGGACCAACATTGTGAAGCAAAGAAACACACACACACACACACAAATGTATGTGAGTGTTTTTCCCCTTAGATTATTAAATGTGAAGTCAATGTCATTACTGATCGTACTTAAAGACAATTCTCCCCCTGGGAGAAGAAATGAGAAAGATATGACCTACATTTTTGTTTTGTGCTATTTATAAAAAGTTCTGCTGCATTTCCACACAGGATGTTCATACCTGGAAGTTCTTCCATGGGGGCTTGCTAACACAACACTAAGAAATGGGATTTGAAGTGTTTCAAAGTGTGCATGTGTCCCTTAGTGACAGCCACTCAACGCCAGTCTGTGTTATGGCCTGAGATAGTTTGGGAATCTTTGACAGGAAGGAAAAGCACATTGGAAGAAAGCAGAAAGTGACACACACCGTGATCTCCTTTGGTTTTCTCTAACGCCTTGTGGTGGGCTCACATCTGCTCCTCTAAATACATGTTGAAGCATCACCAGCCCGGCATGAAGGAAGGCATTCAGACTAAAAGCTTCCATCCACAAACATTTTATCTCTGCAAAGGCACCAGTTAACTACAATTTTGTCTCATTTTCTTAACTTCTACAGTTCTGTAGCTTCGGCTTGAAAGTTAGAAAATAAAATGTGTTCTTTGTAACGACCCCTCCTTTTGGAGGAACTTCCCCCACCTGCTAGCTTGAGTGTTGCCCATATCTGCTTAGGAGGCTGTTTGTGCCTCTTTAGAAAATGGTGGGGACCAGATGAGGCTGAGTTATGCAATCTGGGGCTCCATTAGAGCTTTGGAACTGGTGAACATGGAAGAGACAGTGGCAAAATGTGCTGCGAGCAAATGTTTGGGCAAATAAGCAACTTATCCTTAATGTCCATATTCCTCCAAATTTTAGATTTAATGAAGGTCAAAATTATAAAAGCAAAACTAGAAATTTCCCTTCACGGTTCTCGATGGTCATAGTGTGAGAGATGAAGTGGGAGAGAATGGGGGAACTTGCTGGCCATAACCAGACATGCAGGCAAATACAAAAGCATGACCTTATCAACATGGAATCTAGTCTGAGTCCATCTCCTAAGAGAGCACATACCATGTCATGAGAAAGAAGAAATTGTGGGGCTGTTAAGAAGGTCTTAAGGGAGAAATGAGACTCCACTTTCCTCTTAAAGATGGATGAGGTGAGTCAGCTATGGTGGAACATGTCTATAATCCCAGGAAGCAGGAGGCAGAGGGAGGAGTGTCAGCAGTTCAAGACCAGTCTGGGCTACATATCAAGTTCAAGGTCAGCTTGAACTCCATGATATCCCAAATTAACAAACAAAAAATTATGAGATGAACAGGCCTAGAAGATATATCAAGAAAAGGGGGGAAAACACCAATGAGTTTGAGAGTAAACAGAAGCTGTGGCCCACATTACTGATAAGAGGTTTAGCTAAGAATGTTTTTATTTAGTATCACTTTTAAATTAAAATATAATTAGATCATCTCCCCTTGACTTCTCCTCCCTCTAACCTTACTCATGCCCTCTCCTCAAATTCTTGACCTCTTTTTAAAAATTTTTCTTATTGCTTACATGTATAAACAATAAATACATAAATTCAATGTACTAAGTCTGTTTAGTGGTGTGTGTGTGTGTGTGTGTGTGTGTGTGTGTGTGTGTGTTTGTGTGTGTGTGTGTGTGTGTAGGTGAGAGAGAGAGAGAGATTTTTAAAGCTGCACCACTTGGTATTGTATAACCAATTAAAGGGCTCACTTCTCTGGAAGACTAATTCTGCCTATCTCAGCAGTCATTGGTTTTCCAGGGATGGTATGTACCCCAAAGCATACACCATAGTATGTTTATTGGTGTTATCATTGTTTAGGTCTTGTTAGTAGGCATATTGTTGAGGTATTGTGGCTGTAGCTTTTCTGTTATTCCTAGGAGACAGAATCTCACAGCAAACTTCCTGTTTATTTGAAACTTGCAATCTTTCTGCTCTATGAGCCTTGGGTGCAAGTATCCCCGGGGGGTGGGCACACAAGCATCACTTGTTCTTTCCCTCTTGACAAAATGTAATTTTCTGTAATGATCTCTATTTGCTGCAAAGAAAAGCCCATTTGATGACGGGTGAGAGCTACTGCAATCTGTAGTTATAAGAATAAGTATTTAGAATTTTTTAAAATTTTATTTTATTCATTTAGTGTGTGTGCATGTGTGTGTGTGTGTTCACATATGTATATTTTAGAGGTCAAAGACACTTGCAGGAGTTAGTTCCTTCCTTGTACTGTGTGGGTCCCAGTGATTGCATTCAGGTTATCAGGCTTAATGGCAGGCAACTTTACCTACTTGGCCATCTGGTGGTCATCTTTCATATATTATGTAATACCGCTCTTTGTCAACTTTCTTCCCATCCTCATTGACATTCACTGACTACAAATGATTCCATCTCTGCCCACTTAACACAGGGCCTAGTCAGTTATTTCACCCTTAGGACCTAGGGTACATGCATGTAGTTGTAACTATACTTTCAATTTCTATATTGTGTTAAATTCTACATTGTATCTAGGCTTTTAAAATTAATTAGTTAACTTTTAATATGCTGTGTGTATGAATATTTTTAATATATGTATAGGTCATATAATATATGTCTGTATATATAGGTGCATGTATGTACACACACACACTCACACACATCTATGCACTTGCATGTAGAGATCAAGGGAGGGCATTGGTATCCTATTACTCTATTACTCTCCATCTCAGCCCATTGAGACAGTTTCTCATTGCACCTGGAGTTAGGTTGACAGTCAAGATGCCACAATGATCCTCTTATCTCCACTTTCAAAACACACTAGTACTTGTGTTACAGTAGTACATGGCCATGTGAGGCTTTGTGGGATCAAAGATCTTCATACTAGTGCAGCAAACATTCTTCTCCACTGAATCATCGTCTCTGTAGCCCACACCTCTGAGCTCCTAGTGTGAAGTTTCCTCCAGGATTATATGTTGCTTCTGGGATACTAGTCATGAGGCCATAGTCTTCAGAGAGTGGCTTGGGAGGCCTTGTGCTTATATTTATACTAACAGTTATCAGCACTCTTACCAGAACTATCCATTCAGATATAGACTTGTTGAGGATAACAAACATCTCTACTCAGCATGAGATTGTATCTCTACTGTACAACAGTGAGTAGGTGCTCTACAAATGTTTGTTGTGTGAGTTAACTATATAATATATTAATTTTTATGTTTTGTCTCCTTAATCGTTCTGAGGGCAATTCACCATGAAACCCAGTGAACTTATTTACTTATTTTCTTCAGCACCTGGTCCATTTCAGGCACAGGGTGGGAAGTAATAACTAGTCCTTGATTGATGTAATTGAGTTTATGCTGTGAATTACCCCATTCATCTGAATTTCTTCACACACAGTCTTTGTGCTGAAAATAAGTCTTGTCCTGAATAATCCCTTGGGGTAGCAGTTCTGAATGATACCTAATTTAAATTAAATCAATTTCTTCTGCTGTCGGTCGGGTGATGAAAGTGGGAGAGGTTAGGAGAACAGAGAGAAATGATCAGATTAGCATCTTTGAAACTGTTCTCTTCTGATAGTTCAACACAAACATGAATATTAAAGTGTGTATAAAGGTCAGGCTGCGTAAAAATGCTTCCAGCAAAGTAGAAACGGAACTCGAGCAAACAACACACTAACTAAATTTGTGAAGCTCTAGGAGATAACCTTTGTGTGTCTCTGACTTTGAGACAGGTTGATCACCAATGCATATAAATATTCCTTTCTCTTTCTCAAAGGTCAGTCAGCTTTTATCTAAAAAAGAAACAAACAAAATTGAATCAACCTATGAAAAAAAAATCCAAAGATAAGAGCAAAGCTGTAAAATTAATGAGATGTATGATTTTGTCTAACTGGAGAAGTGGATCTGAAGAACCTTTGCGCCGATGAAGCCAACCAAGTTATTTATGGATTCCCAAATGCCACACTATGCGAGGCAAGTACCTGCAATACCTCCTACAGTTCCAACTGCAAAGTATGGGCCTCTTTCCTATGTAATTTGCAACACTTACTTAAGTCCTTGATAATGCCTACCACACACCACACCACACACACACACACATACACACACGGGGAAGGAGTAAAGAGGGAGAGAGCTCTCACATTTAACTAGAACCACACAGAACCCACATACCTGGTTTGATCTGAGCACCCATTCTTTTAGGTTTCTTTCCTTCTTTTTTCCTTTCCTTTTCATGTGTGTGTGTGTGTGTGTGTGTGTGTGTGTGTGTGTGCATGAATGTGAAAGTTAACAATCAATATTGAGTATCTTCACATTTTTTCCACCTTATTTTTTGAGACAGAATCTCTCTTCCAGAACCTTGAGCCCACTAGGCAGTGGGGCTGGCTATCTAGAAGGCCTGCAGAGCCTTGAGCCTTTTGCCTCAGGATCTGCATGCTGGCCTCTTTCTCTGTACCACTGTATCAACACTCTTTCATAGTGTTTACCCCACTACCTTGAACTTGTTGGCTTCATCATTTCTCTTCCCTTGTAGACGATGATTGACTGTGAATAATTAAGCCATGCTATCTTCAATATTGTGTTCCCTTTGCCCAAGGTAACATCTAGAATGAAACAGAAGTCACCCAAAATAGTAAATGAACCAACGAATCTATGTATAAAGGCATAACATCAATGAAGATGGTTACAATAGTGAACATGTACTAGGAAGAGTTAACTCTGCAGACATCCACCTTCTTCACTAATGGAATCACATTCTTCTCCTTTCTCTCCAACAATCTCAGATGGTTTCAATGTGTGCCTATCTTCCTTCTCAGGCCATTTGGAACTTTTATTTAGGGAGATACTATCCATTCTGATTTGAATGGGCTACAGGGCACCTTTGTAGTCCATGTTAGTTATTTTCTCATTGCTAAGACAAAGTACCCATAATAACTTAAGGCAGAAAAGGTTGTTTTTTTTTTTTTTTTTTTTTTTGGCTCATAGTTTGAAGGTACAATCTGCTATGGAAAGGAAGACAGAGAATCAGCAGCATGAGGAAGCTGGTTGTATTGCATCCACAGTCAGGAAACAGAAAGAGATGGATGCTAGCGCTCAGCTTGCTTTCTCCTTCTTTATTCAGTCTCGGACTCCAACCCATGGAATGGTGGCACCCATAGTATTGGTCTTCTTGTCTCAGTCTAGAAATTTCTCACAGATACACACAAAGATCTTCATTTCCATAGTTATTCTAAATCCAGGAATATTGACAATCAAGATTATCATTTAATTATAATCATTAATTAATAATTATTGTTAACTAATAATTAATCATCATCATTTCTAACGACTCCTGTAATCTCTACACAGAGTGGAACCATCACACGCACCATTCACAGGTTTTATATAAACTTTGATTAGAACTCACATGGATTTATATTACAAACCTGAACTACCATCTTCTCTTTATTTCAGCACACAGAACATAGTCTTTTACCAAGTTATGATATTCCAAGAATGTCACTAACACTGTATCACATTTGATGTGATTTTTTTTAACTCCACTCATTTTTAAAATGGCATGCTTGGCTGTGCAGTCATACGCTACCCTTTTCTCTAGATGTACTGTGAGGATTAAATGAGATACTCCAGATTCAGGGCTTATTACTGTGGCTGGTACTCAACAAACAGATATAGCTAGAAAATGGCTACTATTAACTGAAACCCAGAAACCCAAGCAAAATAAATCTTACATTTCAGTGATGATTTCTTTCCTTTTTTGAAGGTATCAAAATAATGCTTCTCCTCAATACTGATAATATAACATCAAATAGTCCTAAATTTTAAAATTACATAGCATATTAATTGCTGTTTTCATTGCTATGATAAAATATCCTGAATTGACTTAAGAAAGAAAGAGTTTATTTTGGTTTATGGTTCTAGAGGGGATACAGTCCATAGCCCTCAAGGCGCAGGAGAAGGTGGGAATGGTGGCAGGAGCAGCAAGCTGGCAAGTCACTATACCAGTATCTACACCGAGAAAGCGGAGACAGAACAGCAAGTGTGGCTAGCCTACACAACTTCAAAGCCTACCCTCAGTAGCTACTTCCTCCAGCAAGGCTTCGCCTCCCAAAGGTTTTACAGTCTTTCCAAACAGCATCACTAGTGTTCAAACACCTGAGCCTATGAGAGATTTCACATTCAAAACACATTGTACATCCATATCTGTTGGCCTATCTGACCCTAAACAGAATTGTTTCAGAGGGTAAGTGCATTGGGCTATAGAAATGCTAAGAAATAATACAGTGTAGAGGGATAAGCTGGTTCATCTAGAACTATCTTTGCCTTTTTGAGTGTTATGTATTTAGAACCACTGGGCACAATCACGAGCCTGTAAGAGGCCTTCAGAATGAAAACAGCCTTTATATGAGGAAAGCAAAAAGCCTGGTTTGAAAAATGAGGTTCTTTTTAATAAAAATAACAGGCATTGTTGCCCTGGTTAAATGATTGCATTTACATATGACTGAAGCTCCACTCTTTGTGTAGCACAGACCTACTTTGAATCTAGATATTTAAGTTCTTTGTTCTCCCATTGGCAAAAATAAGCAAATAAAAGCTGGATTGTGATCTCTTCTCTCTGAACTTTTATACTAATCTCAGATTAAATTGGAAGCCTTGGATGGTAGCCATAGATTCTGTGTTATTCCTTCAAATAATGTAAGGGCAAGCATTGATTTGATGAATGAGTCTTCAAGTGATATGTGTAATAGGTGGTGCCACAGTAAAGAACAAAGGAGATATTCAGAGCAGACAGGAGCCAGCTACCACGGAGCTAACCCTGCAAACCATTCTTTTTGCCTCTTTTAAAATGGATTAGTTTATTTTTATTTATGTATGTATGTGTGTCTACATATGAATTTGTGCCTGAGGAGGCCAGAAGAGATGTTAGGTCCCCTGGAACTAGAGTTATTGATCATCATGCACTGGCTGAAGTGGATTCAGGGAACTGAACTTGGGCCCTCGGCAAGATCACCAAGCCCTCTTAACGAATGAGCCATCTCTCCAGCCCCAGCCCCTCTTCATCTTCATTATCTTCCTCTTTCTATTCTGCTTCTTCCTCTTCCCAATAGGGCACAGAGATCATTTGAAGACATGGTAACATTGAGTCTTCAATAATCACTCATTAAAGAAAACTGACCATGTCATCAAATCAGAAGCCTATAGGATATCTCTGTTATTTTCAAGCCCTACTAATACAGATACAATTATGCTCAAAGTTACCATTAGAAATGAACTATAAGATTTTATTTCTAATGTCTACTTATAAAGAGACAAAGAGAGATAGATGACTTTCAGTAACAGAAGCTCTTATGTTCCTCTGCTTGAAGTACACACATACACACATACATGTATACACATATAATCAATCAATAAATGCAATGCATTTTTAATAATCAACTTAGATATAGAAGCAATATATAGTGTTCTTTTTTTGAGAAAAATGGTGACTGGCAGGAGCTATGGGTAGGCTTTGGGATGTTAAAAATTCTCCCTTCTCTGATCTTTATAGTCATAACATGTATATACTTTGATCAAACCTGCTTTGGACACTATTCATTAACAGCCTGTTCTCATGTGTTTGCTAGGGTGTGGCAGCAACTTACGTTAATATTCTCTGTATGCCATGACCAAAGTTGAAGGGAGAAACGTCTGGATTGTTCTAACTCTCACCACCTATTCATTCTATCTGTTTTAAACTACAGCAAGCCATTGTGAACAGCTATTGTGCTTTTGCAGAAATGTGTTGATAGACTTGTCATTTATGTACTAGTCTTTCTAGCTTCATTCAATTATTTTTTATTCCAAACGCAACCTATGAGACTGAATAACCATATATATAGCATGGACACCACACACACACACACACACACACACACACACACACACACACACACAGAGCTTACATTATTTTCCCATCATGATGAAATGTTGAATGACTTGATCTTGTTTAGTCCTATGCATGTAATCATAGCTGCTTGTGAGTTCATGAATGTGATAGCTATGTCATGTCCAGAAGTTAGCATTTCCTCTTGATCTAGCAGATCTTAGTCTTTCTGACCCCATTTCTGCAAAGTTCCCTGACACTTGAATGAGGAGAGGTTGATACTGATTACCTACCCATAGCCAAGCATTCAGAGCTATTAAAATGCAGTGTTGTGTCCAGTTATGACTCTGTATTAACCAGTATATGCTATAAAATGAGGCTTTTCTGGCCAAAGTTTACTAAATACAGACTTATGAGTATAGATATACATATTTAGAACACAATTTGACAGCATTGGCATTTAGCAAAATAACGACACTATGCTCCTCCTTAGATCTACAACCTTCTCAGTCATAGGATTTTGATCAGGTTGGCAGTACCAGGTACAATATGCCTCCTGGGACATAGGATGCTACCAAAAAGTAGTTGGTTACCTCTATCACTGTCATGGCACTATTGCACCAGTGGCCACATCTGTCAACACGTCAGTATTGTACCTGGCAGAGTCCAACATTGGGTAATATCCACGAAAGAACATCTCCCATCAACTTCAATCGTGGCATACAGAGAATATTAAAGTCAGTTGCTGCCACACCCTAGTAAACACACGAGGATAGATTGTTAATAAATAGTGTCTGAAACATGTTTGATCAAAGTATATACATGTTATGACTACAAAGATCAGAGAAGGGAGAATTTTTAACATCCCGAAGCCTACCCATAGCTCCTGCCAGTCACCAATTTTCTCAAAAAAAGAATACTATATTTTGCTTCTATATCTAAGTCAATTATTAAAAATGCATCACATTTATTGATTGATTGTATGTGTGTGCATGTATGTGTGTATGTGTGTACTTCAAGCAGAGGAGCATAAGAGCTTCTGTTACTGAAAGTCATCTCTCTCTCTCTCTTTGTGTCTTTATAAGTAGGCATTAGAAATAGAATCTTATGGTTCATTTCTAATGGTACCTTTGAGCAAGCTTATGTCCTGCTACCAATAACAGAAAATACCAGATCCTGATATCTGTTAATCAACAAGCTAATGCCTGTTAATCAAGCTATTTCTCTACTCACACCCTGCTAAACCACAGCCCCTTCCTCCCATATAAAAACAAATACTAATAGTCAAGGTTGCCTATACAGCTATACTAGTGGGTTTTTTTTAAAATATAGACATGAACCCATATGTGATTCTTTTTTATGAGAAATAGACAAATGTAAGGAACAGAGGGAAAGAAAAGACCTGGATGCTATGTAAGTTTGTACTTGTCTGATTGTTCAGAAAGGAAAGGTCTACACAACAGGGTCTATAAACTGTCCTAAGCACCCAGTTAGGCATTCTAAGCTGATGCACAACTTTGCAAGGTCATGAAGAAACTGCTTTACTTTCAGCACTCGTTCTCCAGTGCTCTTATTATGAAGTGAAGATCATTGTTTCTCACATGGGATGGTGCAGTAGTGCTGCTATTCTGACTATTCCATGATGTCACAACCACCGAGGTAGCTTGCATTTCAACATATCTATTAGTTGTTCAGTATCTTGTTTGGGGCAGAATCTATTTTAGTTTTTGTTTTTATTTATTTGTGGATGTGCAAAGGGAGATCTCTCTCTCTCTCTCCCTCTCTCTCTCTCTTTTTCTGTGTGTGTATGTGTTTGCTAGTGGGTGTAGAGGCCAGAGGTTCATATTAGATGTCTTCTTTTGCTCTTTACCTTACACTTTGACACTGTTCTCTCACTGAACCTTGAGCTCATTAGTTTGGGTAGGCTGGCTGGACAATGAGCCTCACCAGGATTTTTATTTGATAGAGTTTGAACTCACATCCTCATGCTTACCCAGCCAGCACTGGACTCAATGAGCTCTCTCTCCAACCTTATTTCTTTTGATCACTATTTTGCTACTAAAGTCCATGATGCCTCACCAACTCCTGGTCTTATGTGTATCTTTCTTTCTGTTTTGATGTTAACCCCTTATTGCATAGGATAGAGTTAGGCCTAAGATTGAACATATAGCTCTGGCCAGATACAAGACTTGAGAAGAAATAGATTATGGAAGGCTTGATTGGAGAGCAAGGCATTTTCAAGTTTTAGATGTGGTAGTGTGTTAATAATATGTAACTTTTAAGTGAGTAGCACATTCAACATATGGTTTGTTCCAACAGATTAGTCTTCTGCAGCACACCAACGTACTGAGAACAGGTGCAACATGAGGGAAAGTGAAGAGCATATCTGTTTGAACATACAGAACTACTGACCAGCTGAAACTCGAGAGACAAGTACCTAGAGAAAGCACAGAGAGGGGACCACAACTTGAGCCACTTCCTCTGAGATACATGAAGACACAGCATCAACCTTAAGCTTACTTCTCTACAGGAGAGGGAAACTGCTTTGCCATTAATATGTGTAAGACAAGAGTAACTATGTCAGGCGCTTGCAGGGTTATTACAAAGAAAAATATCCTAAACTCCAGCTCATAAACACAAGTACAAAATCCCTAAGCATATTAGAAAACGACCCAGTAATAAGTAAAAAATCAAATGGAACACTTGAAAATAAAATATATTAAAGCATATGTAGCTAATTTTTACCAATTCTGGAAAATTGGTTTAAATTTGAAAGTTGAAATTTTATTTGTCTCTAAAAGTGTCATATAATCATTTTAGTAGCAAATTTATATGTTACCTTATGTTACTAAATAATCAGTTTTCTGGAGCTGGGGAGATAGGTAAGTGGTAAAGCACTTTCTGCATAAGGGGAAAAAGACCAGAGTTAGACTTCCCAGTATAATCCATATAATAAGCCAGGTATAGCAGGGTGCAAATCTGTAATTTCAGTACTCTATGGGCAATATGGAAGGTGGCGGCAAGAGATCCCTGGGTCGCAGAATAGCTAGCTTGGTGTACACAGTGGGAAAATGGCAAAAGAGCTCAATACTCAAGTAACAAGCCAGGTGTCCTCAGCCAGCATCATGAATACCATAGGGGCTGGCTGGCTTCCAGCCCAGCCAAGGGAATGGCAGCCCAGGCTCAGGGAAAAACCTTGCTTCAAAGGAATAGGTAGAGCTTGACTAAGGATGAAGCTCAGCACCCTCTTCAGGCTTCCATGAATACAAGCATACATTACTACATATACAAGTCTCCCTCCCTCCCTCCCTCCCTGCCTCCTTTCCTCCCTCCCTCCTTCTCTCTCTCTCTCTTTCTCTCCCTCTCTGTATATGTGTTTCTCTGTCTGTTTCTCTGTCTCTGTCTCTCACACAGATTTCTAGAGTTGCAACCAAGGTGACTTCTGCTTCTGTCGCTGTCATTGTTGAGATCCGTGCTACCTTGCAGGACAAGTAAAGGGAATGAATCCAGTTTAGTCTAGTGATTCATTAAAAGGAGGTGATGGTGTCTCTCTTGGGAGTGTTAAAATTATATTAAGTCCAGAATAATTCAAAAAGTAATGTGCATGTGTTATATGTATTTGTGTATTCATGTGCATATTTTTGTATGTGTGAGATTTATGTGTATACATGTGTGTACAAGTCTGTGTGTATCCATGTGTATATGTGTGTGTTGTATGTGTGGGAATGTATATGTGTTTGTGTCTATGTGTACATTTATGCGTATTTGTGCATGTGTATATGTGTGTTTGTGTATGTTTGTCTATGTGTATGTGTATATTTATGTGCATGTGTGTATGTATATATATATATATATATATATGGTATATGTGTTTGTGCATGTACACATGTGTGTTTCATGTGTTAATGGGGAGCATAATTAAGACTGGAGACTAGAAACATCATCAAAACTTTTTGATAGAGAAAATAGTGAGAGGGTTTCAGAGGCAAATTTTATCTTCTGCATGGCTTTAAAGAAGGAAAGACTCAGGACCAACCAGTTGCTAGAAGGACAATTTTAGATGTGTTGAAAGGAATGAAAAGATACCGTAGGGAAAGCACTTAGTACTATTTCGAGACCATGGAGTGAACACAATACCTGTGAGCTGTTGTTATGCAGACCAACTCTACCTCCTTCATGTCTATGCATTACTAAGTTGGCAAGTGAAGACCTTTGCAGAATCAGATGCATTTTGGTCATCCCTTACAAAATTATTGAGTTGTCCCATCTATTTCCTGCTATAGAGCTGATTGGGTGTCTCAGAGATAAGAATGGTTCTTAATACACTTAATAGGGCCATGTCGATTTCCTATGGTGGGCTATCGCTTTCCTGTGCTAGTTCCACATGCCTGATCCACTCCTCCTTCTCGCATCTAATGTCACTAGCAGAAATTAATGGGAAGGTCAGAACCACACTGGGCATTATTGATGCTTGGTTCTCGTTTATATCTCAGCCACAAGCATGCTTAAATTCTTATTATAGAGGAAATATTTTTTCATTGTAAAAAATGAATGTGGCAATATGTCTGATTACTTTGAATAGACTGAGCCGTGGATGCTCCAAAGAAATACACTTTCTGTGACTGGGCTTATGTTGACTACATGTGTCAACTGTTAATACACATACACTTGTTGAATTACATACATGTTATCCTTCAACTTTCTGTGTTATATGTGCAAATAAAGATGTATCATATTGATATATGAATTCAAATGATTACCGCATTTCTCAGGGTCTTCTAGAGAAGCAGAACTGACAGAATGAACATTTATCTTGGTAAGAGATTTATTATATTGGCTCACACAGTTTGTACTGGGTAGCCCAACAATGTCTGTTGGTTTGCTGGAGAGGCTGTGAACCATGAACTCAGTCCATGAGACTGGATGTCTCAGCGGTCCTAACCAAACACTGAGGGCCTGAAGGATTTTTAGAGACAAGCAACACTACTTCTCCCTTGGACCCTTTTTGTATTTGGACCATATTTGGAAGGTGTTGTCCACTGTAGAGGAAGGGTTTCTTATCTTGATAAATTCTTCCAGAAAATGCTCTCAGGACTTGCCCAGAAATGTATGTCTTACTTGATTACAGATCTAATCAAGGTGAAAATCAGGATTAACCAAAATACAATCAAGATTACTGTGTTTCTAAAACCATGATAGACAAAAGAGTGCATGTTCTGGGACAATGGGGAGACTGTCAGGCAAGTCTGAGGTCAATTAAGGGAAAAATTATGAAAGAAAATGGGGGGGGGCTAAGGAAATGGCTCAGGTTGACAAAGCGTTTGCTGCACAAGCATGGGCGCCTTCAGTCCAGACCCCCACACTCACACAAGGGCAGTGTGTGATGGTGAGTGCCTACAGTCCAGACCCCCCCCCCCCGCACTCACACAAGGGCAGTGTGTGTCAGTGCATGCCTACAATCCTAGAACTCGAAAGCTCAGAAAAGGAGGCTTCCTGGAACTTGCCGATCAGTGAGTTCAAGGTTCGGTGAGAAAAATTGTTTCGTCTCAAAAAATAAAGAGGAATGATACTAAAGATTGACTTCTGCCTTCCATGTGCATGGACAGAGGAACAGGCACACACAAAAGTCAGAGTTGTTTAAAGTTCCAGAGAATTCTATGGATGCTTGGTTTTGCTACTTGAATATGGAATCTTTGGAAAATGAGAACCTGCCACAGTTTGTAATCCTTCATCTACTGGGCACTAGAACATATACATCAGTATGAAATTTTACAAATTAAAACAGGGTTCAATGCCCCAAAAAAGTATTTATTGGTGGATTTATATGTGCCAAATTTCTTCCAGGCATGACACAGCCTGGATAACATTATTACTATTTGAACACATTGAATAGACAAAGAAATAGAGACACAGAAAGGTAGAAAACCTAAGCAATTCTCTGTGTGTGTGTGCGCGAGCATGCATGTGCAGAGGTCAGAGGAGGGCATCAGGTGCTCCACTTTATCGCTTTCAGTTTTCTTCTCTTGATACAGTGCCTCTCACTGAACCTAGAACTAGACTGACAGCCATCAAGCCTTAGAGATCCTCCTGCCTGTCGTCTCTGTCCACAGTGCTGGGGTTATAGGCATGTATATAGCCACACCTCAGCTTTTTAACCTGAGTGCTGGAGATTTGAACTCAAGTCTTCCTGCTTGGATAGCAAGTCTTCGTACCCACTGAGCCATCTTTGCAGCCTACAGTCCTAGTTTTTAATCATGTATGGAAACTGAGATGAAAGCCAGACACCCTCACAGAGCCTTGTTCCTAACCACTACTCAAAACCACTCCACATTTCAAATGCACCTTACCAGAACAAATACCCTTATTTGTGCATTTTTGCATGATTATGATTATTGCTATCAGGTGAGATTGACAGGACCGGAAAGCTATGGTCAGAGTAGAAGGAAGGTTTAGCAGTCAAATACTGACTTTCCCAAGAATCAAGAAATGTAAAATAGGTTCACGTGCCTTACACCTGCTGTAACTACTGTCACCCAAGGTCATGGGCAACGGCATTCTGTTGTATGGTAAGACATGTATTGATGTGGGAGCTCCGTGTGCTGAGGTACCACAGAAACAAACAGAAACAAAAGGAACAAAGCAAGCTAGGTGCCAGCATTCATCTCTCTCTGCTTCCTGACTCTGGATGCAATGTGACAAGCTGCCTCAAGAA
Source organism: Cricetomys ansorgei (assembly GCA_026225945.1). Lineage (NCBI taxonomy): Eukaryota > Metazoa > Chordata > Mammalia > Rodentia > Nesomyidae > Cricetomys > Cricetomys ansorgei. Next base: position 5,575,652 of record JAMJFZ010001228.1, on the reverse strand, counting down.
GCTATCAGATGCCAAGTTATTGAGATTATATTTTTGAGATGATGTCCAAAATGTTATCATGCCAGGTTTGATTAACATGGCTTTCAGATTAATATCAAATGTGTATATCTGAAACAACTTAGGGAAATGGAAGACTTATTTGAGAGTAGAGACCTCTTCAAAGTCCTTCAGTGGATGTCCCACAGTCATTACCTATGCATAAACACCAGAAGTCACACCAACTGGAAGTGGACACAGTCTAGAGAAAAATGAGACAATGCAGCTCACGTTTATTTCAGAGGCTGCAGAGCTCGGTGATTTCAATGAAAGGTGAGCGAACAAAGATCAGAGGCTCAAAGGTTTTGACACTATGGACTAGTTCTGGGTTGGAGACAGTATCAGTCACTGTCAGTGTTCATCACTGCTGTGATAAAATATCTGATGACATCAATGTATGGGTGGGGGTGTTTGTTTTGGTTCACAGTCTGAGGAGCAACTGGTCACTCTGCATCCACAGTCAGGAAGCAGAGAGAGATGAAAACTGTTGCTCTGCTCATGTTTTCCTTTTTATTTAGCCTAGGGTCTCAGCCCATCTAATGGTGCCACCCACAAATAGGATGGATCTTCCCACCTATAAACTTAATCTAGAAACTCCCTCATGGGCACGTCCAGAGGTTCAGTTGCACGGTGTTATTAGATGTCATCAAGTTGGCACATCACAGAGGTGATGGTTATTTCAGAGACTATAAATCAGCCCAGCAGTGTCATAGATTTGCAGAATGGCTTGGGATCCTAGCCTAGCTTCCCACTCTCAGTTCTTCTTTGGGACTGACATTTGGGTTCTACTACAGAAATCAAGGGCAGACAGCTGGTGGTCCTGTGGCTCTTCCTTTGCAGCCATGAACATGGTGGTTCAGAGAGTCTCTTTGAGTTCCCCATTCCCATCTGTGTTATCTGAAGATTTATTGATCTCAAGATGCTCCCTGGAGCCTTGAAACTGTCAGTCTATTAAAGCAAGAGAGAGAATTAGGAACACCTTCTCCCTTTCAGGGTGAGATAACTGGCTCTATAAATCTACTGAAGTCCTGTTGTTAATCTTCAGCCTGTGTGAGAAGCAACTTCTGCTATTGGTGCACCACCAAGAATGGGCCATTTCATTATTTTAGAAGCTATAAAACATGTCTCGAGTTAGAAGTGGGGCTAATTCTCCAAGAACATTTGGGTGCATGCTGTGGCGTCCTCGGTACCATGACTGGCTTGGAAAGCAGATTGGTTGTCCAAAGGAGACAAGCGCAGCTCTCATCAAAAGCACTTAAAATGTGCCATAGTAAAGGAAGTACAGGATCTTGGGAAATGGCTTATATCCATGGAGTGGCTGCTGTATAAGCATAAGGACCTGAATTAGGATCCCCAGCACAAGTATAAAAAGTGTCAGCCTAGGGACTGGAGGGGTTCTTTAGCAATCAAGAGTGCATACTGATCTACCAGATCATTTCTGAGCACCGATACTAGAAGGCTCACAAACACATGTAACTCCAGTTCCAGGGATCTAATGTGCTATTCTGCCATCTGCAGACATCTCACTCGTAAGTACATGCATCCACATAAAAATTAATTAATAAATAATTTTTAAGAGCCAGTACAGTAGGGCACACCGATAATCCCAGTGCTGGAGAAGAGAACACAGGGGGACCACTGGAGCTCACTGGCCAGCCAGTCTAGGTGACTCAAGAACTCCAGGTTCAGTCAGAGATCCTCTTTAGGAAATAAAATTGACAGTGTTTGAGGAAGACACCTGACATCAAACTCTAGCCCTTACTGTACAGGTACCTTCACACACACATGTCCACATAACATATGCCACACACAGTACATCTTTTACAAAAGAGTTATTTGTATTATTTGTATCTTCATGCATGTGTTTGTGTGGGACTCTGTGCACTTGTGTGCAGCATAAAAGGAGTCCAGAAGAATCCATAGGATCCTCTGAAGCTGGAGTTGCAGACAGTTGTATGCTGTATGTTTTACAAGAGCAGCAAGCACTCTCAACCACTAATCCCTCTCTCTAGCCCCACATAGTATATCTTAAGCGTCTTCAGATATAGCCTTTTGTATGTTAGCCAATCTTTCCCAAATGAGCCTCAAAGAGCTTCCAATTTGTAGGACTTTAAAATCAATTACTGCAAACTTTTAGAATTTATTGTGAAACCGAGGGAAAGGCGATCAGGAGAGGGTTCTAAGTATATTTTATGAAGAAAAGTTCCTCTTTCCTTTGAGAATATCAGATACCCAGCCTTGAACTATGTGCTATTTAGAAAGCTGCTGTTTCAATATGAAATATTGACAGTTTTATAACTGCATTTGAATCCCACAGGAGGCTCTGTCTGCAAATAACTTCTCATCAGATTTACTATTCTATCTAAATCAAAGTCTGTCCACCTCTGGTACCTGGATTTTCAAGTTTGTGGCAGAGGGATGTCTTCCCTGAAAGCTTAAAGGCTACTTACTTACCTAGAAACACCTATTAGATTAAGTAAAGTTTAGCTTTTATTTTTAATTGTGTGTGTGTGTGTTAGTGTTATGCATGCATATGTATATGCATGTTTACGTGTGTGTGGACACACTTAATGTATGAGTGCCTGTATATGTACAAAGAGGCCCAAAGCTGACATCCAGAGTCTTCCTCAATTGCTCTCAATTTATTCATAATGGCAGCTGAGAGTTCAGTCTCTTAACTGAACTCAGAGATGGTCTATTTCACTCACTATCCTTGCTTGCTCTAGGGGGAATCACCTGTGTCTGCCTTCAGAGGCTAGAATGACAAGTGGGCCGATGTGTCAGCCAAGCATCTTTGTGGGTGCTAGGGATACAAATTCTAGTCTTCTTGCCTTTGCACCAAATACTTTCACTACTGAGCCATCTCCCCAGCCCATACTGATCACTCTTTCTGCATATAAAAAAATAGCATGCCATTGGTTGTGAGAAAGGCAGGCAGAGAGAAAGACAGCCTGGCCATCTGGATGCATAGGTCTATGTGATTATTCATAAGATGACTCAAATAAGCAGATGACACAGATAGTAATTAAACCTCTCTTCTGTTCTCACTGGAATGTAAAACTGTTCCTCTGAATGACAAAGGACCATTGTCACATATTCAAGGGTAATCACAAAAGGAATAAATAATGGCCCTGTTAATCATCAGAGAATGGGGACACTGTCAACAGCAGCACTTTCCCAAGGTGGCTGTGTTTTCTTTACACACAGAGTGAGCTGACCTTAAGACACAATAGTCAGGCCTTAAAGAGTATACTCACTTTCCCCAGTCAGCGTTTCCCTCTGGCCTCAAGAATTATTTTTGTCTCTAGATAGTTCTTTGGTAGAAGAGATAGATATATGTACCCCAGGGGGTTCTGAGACCCTTTTGAGTTTGCAGGTGCCTTCTTTTCTGGAGAGAAGAGTGCTCTATTCTTGGGTTAATTATATATAAAGCTTACCACCTCCTCATGACATTGCATTTCTAGAGAAAAGGAGATCACAGTACAAGGGTTGGGTACTTATGACACATTCAGAGGACATACTTTAAGAAACACACAGCCTTCTCCGTCTGACCCAGAATTGCCACCGGCAGTAGACTTCTATTTGTGTGGCTGTGGACAGCATGCTGGACAAAATAATAAAAACAAAACAAAACTCCCTAAAACAATGTGCTGTGCCACTGAACCACTGCCTGGTTTTCTTCTCCCCTGTGGTGACTAGTGTTGATGGTCACCTTGACTGGATCTACAATTACCTAGGAGACACACTCTGGACACGTTTATGAGGGAATTTGTCTTAGTTAATTGAAGGGAGGCAACAACCTATAAGCTGAGGCCCTGGACTGAATAAAAGGAAGAAAATGATCTGAGCACCAGCGTTCTTCTCTCTCTGCTTCCTGACCATGGACACAAGGTGACCAGCTGCCTCACCCTCCTGCTGCCAACACTTTGTACATGTTACACTGTGCCCTCAACTGCGAACTGTAAACTCTTCCTTAAGTTGCTTTTGTCAGATATTTTGTCCCAACAATAAGAAAAGCAACTGATACAGCAATCATAGTTTCAAGTCCTATTTTAAAAATGCATTTTCCCATTTGTCTTTCCATGGTGTTTAGATAGGATTCATCCAGCCAGTGCTACAGCTTGACTACTTGCTGGGTCTTATAAATGTAGAATTCAAGAAATCAACACAACAACCCCATTCTACTTCCAGAGTCTACAACTGGGCACAGGCAATTGCTTCACAGATAATGAATGTTTCTAGTGAATCTGGTGTCATTTTCATTGCGTTATAACCACCTCTAAGCCCTACACTCACCTTGTGAGCTGGTTTTGTCATTATCCCCATCTGGCAGAACAGAAAATAGGGATCTATTGAGACAGCTGATATTAATAACTATAGTGAGTAGGAAAACCTGGATTTGAAGCCGAGACATCCAACTTCATTGCTGAGTGTTCAGTTAATATATAGGTTCATTTACCTAACAAATACACTTGCATATATCACACTCAACTTTATAAAGATGATGTTTCATTTCTAATAGAATGTACACAACTGAGATTATATACAAATAAACAAAAATAATATTTTAGGGTGTGTGTGTGTGTATGTGAGAGAGAGAGAAAAAGAGAGAGAGAGTTGTGTGTCTCTAGGTGCCCACAGAGGTCAGTAGGGGTGTATCAGATCCCTTGGAGCCTGAAATACAGGTGTTGGTGTGTTTTCTGTTGTGGGTGCTGAGCTCTGAATGCTGAGCAGTAAACACGAATGACCCCATAACCTCATATCTTTGAATGCTTGGTCACCTGTGGAAGGCATGAGGTCCTTGAACTCACAGAGGAGCCCTAAGAGAATCAGGAATGTTAATCACTCAGGGGTGTTTCCTCAATGAAGGAGATAAAATCAAATACCTGTGTTCCATCCAGAAAGCTGAATGGAGGTTGTTAAAGACTTAGTGATCTTTTCTGCTATCTGTAGGGACAAACCTCACCCCTAATTCCCCAGAAGGATGACTCTGGATTCTTCCCTCTCTATACATTTATCTCTAGCTTCCAGGCAATAGAACCTAATGTTAGGGGAGATGTTACATGTATCTTATGGCCTGCTAACCTCTATGCTATCTCAGTTAGAGACTACAATAGATTCCATGCCTTTTAGTGATATGGGAATTACCGTTGCCTGGAAATCCTTTTCCAAATCCTACTGTGTTTAAATATGCCTACAATAAACTGGCTGGTATTAGACACCTTGAGGTCTAATCCAAGTTGACAAAATCAATCTAAACTGAATTTTCATTTTCGTCCCTTTGAGTAGTTCACTTCTCTGCCTATAGTAGTAAGCTACAATCTTTTACCCTCAATTTAGGGAAAGAGAAAGGAAGCATAGAAAGAAATTTTCACTGCTTTTGCAAGTGGCCTTGATAGAGAGAGAAAGGTAGAGATCGTCACAGCTCTTTTAGGCTGTCCTAAGCTTGTCTTTGTGATACTCTTGAAAGAACATGCGTTCTCTCAGTCCCAAATCTCTAGCAGTCTGAAGGCAGAGACAAGGGGATCACTCACATGTTCAAGGCCAGCATGACCTACATAGTAAATTCTAGAACATCTAGGACAACAAAAAGAGACTCTATCACTTGTTTGAACAAACACCTCTTTCTTACTACTGGAGATTCAGTTCAAATAGCTTCCTATTTTTCTTCATGTACTTTTGCAATCATAAGTAATTGTATTTGTTTGTATATTATCTTAGTTATTCTGCTAGAATGCATGTTCCTTTAGAGATGGAACTTGTCCACCATCTAAACTTCCTACAGTGAAGGGGAAAGAATATGCAGGATGCTCCAAAAGTATTTGGGGGATGAATGAATGCAAGTAAGTATTTTCAAAACTGTAATCTCCTCTGTTTTTCTATATTTCATTAGACCTATTTGAGACTTTTACCTTGTATGCACATTGCTGCTCCTGATGATTGAATTTCTTGCTTCTAAGCCTCATTTGGGTGCCCTCATATTTAGGCCACTACTTTGAAGGATGAGTGCCCATCCTTAGAGGATATTTTTGTCACCACCTTGGGAATGAAGGGCACAGCCAAGCTGGTGCCTACTATCACTCGAAGGAATCTGGACTCATTCATTCTCATCTTTCTCTTGATTTCTATCTGTTTAGTATATGGCACTTAAAGTATAAAAATATTTGGAAATGGATTTTTGCTAAACTAGCTATGTTAGTTTCATATCCTGTTGCTATGGTAATACCCTGACAAAAAACAACCTATGTAAGAAAAGGTTTCCTTTAGTTCACAATCCCAGGCTACTGTCCATCATAGCTAGGAAGTCAAGACAACAAGAACTGAAAACAGAAAATGAGTGCATGCACATTCAGTGCTCAGCTATCTTTTTCCACTTGTACAACCCAGAGCCCAAACCTTAGGAATGATACCACCCACAGTGAGCTAGGTCTCCAAACAACAATGAAGGCAATCAAGACAATCTCACACATACCTGATCTAGACAATCTCGTATTGAAACTCTCTTCCCAGATAATTTTAGATTGTGTCCTGTTGATAATCAAAACTACTGATCACAAACTAAATAAGAAAACATGTAGTCTGCTTGAGAACTTCCAATCGCTACTTTTTACTAAAATTCAAAACACAGACAAACAAAAAAAGGCAGTAAAAGGAAATTAGATAAACCCCATTAATGACACAGAGAAAGTTATTAATGGCAATGTTGTCTAAATTGTGTTTGATATCAGAAATGTGACTAGAATTTTCAATCTTACCACTTTTGCTCAGCACTAAAACAGAGGGTCCATCTACTGCAACAACAGCAATGTCAAAGACCGAAAAATAAGAAATTAAGAGCATAAAAATTTTCAAGAAATCATCAACTCACTTTTGAAATGTTTTTAGCATTTAATTACCTTCAGCTATAAGTGAGAGTTCTAGATCTTCAGTACTTCACAAATAATTGTGTGATTTTAAGGTATGGAGCAGATTTCATTGGCATTTGAATCTTGCATTTTGCTAATGATCTATCATGAATATCTCTTAGCTATTTGAATATTTTCTTTGATGAAATTCCTGTTAAAAATACTGTGCGGTTTTTAAAGCTGCATTGCTATATTTCTATCACTGAGCTCTGAACACTCATTTAAATACTTCAAAAAGAAAAAAAAAACTGGACATCACGTTCTCTTGGCAAGAAATGGTATACCAGGTATTTCCAACCTAGGTTTTGTCTAGTTAAAGATATTTAACACAGAAAAGATGTTGTACAGAATATAGAGACTAGTACAACTAGAGCCCAAGGTATACAGAAAAAAAGAAATTGAATGAATATTTTATAGTCAATTTATGAAATTTTAAACTTCAACTTTTTCATGACTCATTCTAACAATGCATTTAAAATTGAAATATGTTCTTATTTATCCCCAATCATATTTGTTCATTGGATCCCCTGCCTCAGGGAGGAATCTGGGTTCCTTCAGAGATATTTCCTTTCTTCATGTTCTGCAATCCATTAGTCTCAGGGTCTCACCTGCTTTTCTGACCTCCACAAACACTGATTTGGGAAAGGATCTCTTGCCTGGATCACTGCATGAGTGACAGGCCTATAAGGGTCTTTCTTTCTATCTTTCAGAAGTCCATCATAAATTCCAAGCCAGGTAAGATCCCAAGCAACAATATCAACAAAGTCCAGCTTTGTGAACAGATAAATTTATTACGGTCATTTACAAGACTATTGGTGAGAAGTTATTTACAGGAACATGAATCACCAAAAGCCCACCCAAGATGCGTGATGACTCAAGCAGGAACCCTGGAGCTCTTTGTACAATTTTCACGCAGTTCAAAAGTTCGAAGAGTCTACTCCATGTCTTTTGACTGGCCTGAGTCTCCTCATCAGTCCTTACTTAGCACATAACCTTGGGAAATAAGGGGGTTTATGCATTTAGTCAATTTCAGGGACTGTATAAAGGTCTTTTGAGTTCTTTAGATCTAGGATATTAACAAACTTTCCTTTGGAAATTCTTGACTTTTAATGGGACCAGGATGGAATACTTCACCTGGTAGGAAATTGTCACACAGTAGCTCTCACTGTGAGTAGTACATGCTTTTTACGGTTAAATTTTAAGATAATTTGAGTTCATGGAAAAGTTTCAATGATTATGCCTAGAAAGTCTGTAATAGTTCTTAAATAATCTTCTGCATTGTTAGTACCTGCCATTTCTATTGGGCAAATATCATAGCTAAAATTATTTTGCTGCATTCCTATTACTAGCTTAACTCAATTTGGGATGTATTTGGAGATCTCTAGTTTTCCCTGTGCCCAGTGTGTTATTTTGTTGAGTTGTTCTTTGTCCTATGATTCCATGTAGGTCAACACTTTATTCAGCTGTCTCGTGTATTCAGCTTTTTTTGGAGGGTAACAGTTCTTCAGAATTTCCTTGTTTTTAATAACCTTGAAGGAAAATGTAGAGGAACATGTAGATTCCCCTTCCATTTGACCCTTTATTTTGGTATTTTTGTGTAGTGATTTTAGGTTATGGATTTGGGAAAGAAAACCACAGAAGTAAAATAATATCCATTTATTTTCGTCTCAAAGTAGTTTGTTTTGAGACAATTATCAGTCAATAAATGAGAAGATGAGGGAAGGAGAGGTGAGTAAGAGGATAAAACATTTACTGAGCAAGCATGAGGATCTGTGTTTGGATTCCCAGAATTATGTAAAAAGTCAGCTATAGTCACACATATTTGTGACAACAGCCCAAGAAAGTATAGACAGGCAAGTCCCAGGAACTCACTGGCCATCCAGTCTAACCAAAATGCCAATCCCCAGGTTCAGAGATTTTTCTTCTACCAAATTCTTTCATTTTGTTCATCCATTAATTTAAACAGCATATGATTATATATCTAATATGTTGGCTTGTAATACGTTTTTTGTTTTGGTGTTGCAGATGTGGTCATTGAGAACACCTTCTGGCTGTTTATGGAGGTCAGTTATCCTGGGAACGTCTTTGTTTTCTGGTGTGGTGAGATGTTTCATGATCTGATATATTTCTGCCTTCTGTCCTAGCAACCATAAAAGGCTGTATCCTTTTACTGAAGAATGAAAGCAGAAATCAAGACCTGGCCACCTCTGTGTTTTTGCTCCTCATGTGTCCTTGTGTCTAGATTCACTCAGTTTATATACAACTCTGCTTATATACACATGGACATGATTATTTTTGCCTATCCATCTGATTGTCTCTGAAGTGTCTAGACAAGATTTTTTACTGATGCCCCATATTTTCTCATGGTCTCCAGTCTTTTACTTTACCTATCTATAATGTCCATCTTTGGAGGTAAGATTAGCAATGTCTGTCCTGCCATTTAGTATCTATTAATTAGTTCAACTTCAGTATATCTGTATAACAGTCTTGGAATTTCTAACTGATATTACTGTGAGACATAACTTTACCACCTATGACGTAACTTTGATTTGTATATCCATCTCCTTCTTTTAGTCTATGGCTTTCAGTAAAATCACTGTTTCCAAATGATGTAGCTCCTCAGAAGCTTCTCCAGTGAAGTTAAACTGAGATTCTTTTTGTAACAGTATATATATATATATATATATATATATATATATATATATATATATAGTAACAGTATATCTTTCTGGAATTCTCTTACTCTTGCTTGATTTTAATTTCCATATATTGAGTTTTTTGTTGTTGTTGTTTCAGTGTTCCATGGTGTTGGCAATTGTGTTGTCTATAATTTCCATAATAACAACAGTGACATACACATATTTAAATAGATTTTAATACTCTTTCTGGTCTTGTGAAATAGCTCAGTGGATAAAGGCACTTGCTACTAACCCTGATGACCTGAATGACCTTTTACCAAGATCCACATGGTAATAGGAGAGGACTGACTTCTATAAGCTGCCCTCTGACATCTACACTTAGACTATGGCACATGGATGCATACATACATACATATAGTTAATTAAATAATCAAATGACTAATTAATTAAATGCCTAATTAATTAATTAACTAAACCTCCTTCTTTCCTAGTGCCCCTTCCCAAACCCAAATCAGCCAGGAATATACTTCTGTATCTGTTAATTTGCTTTTTCTTGGATGTCATTTAAATTGAACCATTCAATTACAATCGTCTAAATTAGTCTCCATTTATCTTTGTGTAGTATGTAGACACTAACAATTATAATCTTCTTGGTCTGTCTTTAATCATATATCTGCATTCTGTGTACATCATCAATGCTTTTTCATCATTGAATTGAAAAGCTTCCCCATTGTTTGAACCCCCATTTCCTATCTGCCTGATAACTGAAAGACTTCTTAGTGACTTCTTCTAAGTAAGGTTGCTAAAAATATTTGTGCCTACATTTCTAAGTTATTTTATGACACAACCAGCAGGAAGATACATGGGACTGGATCACAAGTCTGTGTTTGACCACAGGGAGTATTTTGCAGCTCTGTACAAATGTTCCCTACCCTCTCCTGCCTCCGGTTTTCTTTCAGTATGGAAGGCTTTACTAACCTTTGTTTTTTACTCATCCTTCCATCCACTTAATTTTTACAGAGACTTCCCAAAGGGTCACCTTTTCTTTCAGATCACTACCTCTTTTCTTCGTGCTAAGTTAGATATGGTCCTGTGTAACATCATCAATCATGCATGACCGTATTTTGTTAGTCACAATCTGGCATTTCTTCCTTCCTTACAAAGTTGATGGATACTGTCAATGCAAGTGCTGGATCATTCAGTTCGATAATTTCAGTGTTTACTAGAAGCTTCAGTGCATGGTGGAAACCCATAAACTGGAAGTTCAATCATTTTTATTGAATAATACTGGGAATAAATTTCATATACATCCAATTTAATTTTCCCAGCACTACCTATGTTTGTTATAAGAATAATTTGATATTTATACTTTGCTCATGAGTTAATCACTGTTTTAAATTCTGGTTCACCTCAGGCTATACATTTTATAGGGATTTCAAGATGCATATCAACTTCTAAATGAAGACACAGTTGTATTTAATTTTCTCCTTTCCTGACCATGTTTTCTGATGTTCATAATCAAAAAGTAACTTTTTTTTTTTCACAAAGAGATGGAAAATAGACATCTCTTGAGATTTCTAATGGAGCAAAGTCATTCTTCCCCAAACCCCAACCTGATGGAACCATGTATAAACATCAGTCAAATTCAATTTGAGAAATATTCTATGAAATGAATGGAAACTATTTCTCAACATTTTAAATTGCGTTAAAAATAGAAGAAAATGTCACTGTCCACAGTAGGTTGAGGACACATGATGATTAAATGTTATATACTGTTCTAACTTCTGCTGGAGCTGGAGGTTGGAGAAGCAAGGAAGAGACACTAAGCAAAGCTGTTCAGGATGCACATCATCTTTACCTCTGTGAAGAGAACTCATGCATCTTATTAATGTCATTGTTAGTCACAGGAGGAGATAAAGCAAGAGCTTGGGCCCTTTCTTATATTGTAACGAAGCAGAACAAAGAGGAAAGTAATGACATAAAGTTTCTTCCTTCTTCAGAGGAAGAAAAAAATATTCTGAAAGCCAGAGACATTCTAAGAGTTCAGAAGTCTGTTCATGTCTCTAAAAGTACATATTCTGAAAGAAGATAAGACTTTCTTTTGTATGACTTAGATGAAGGGATCACTTTGGCTGAGGTTAGGAGAGGATAGCACTGAACTCTTGCACTTAATTGTGCTCTTTCTTAGATGAGGTTGGTGTACAGGCCTCAGCCTCTACCAGGCACATAGAGAAGGAGATGATAGAGGGATATGTAAAGGTCAGGAATAGAAAAAAAGTCTGTAGAAGGCCTGGCAGCTGGCTCAGTCAGTAAAGCATTTGCCGTGCAAGCACATGACCATAATTCACATCCACATAAAAAAGTAGGCACAGCAGCATCTGCCTGTAAACCTGAAACTGGGAAGACTGGGACAGGAAGATCCCAGAGCTTGCTTCCCAGTCAGTCTAGCTAGATCAACTAGCTCTAGACTCAGTGAGAGAACAATTAAGGAAGACACCACACATTGACCTTTGATTTCCATATGATGTGCACACATGCACATGCACACATTCATCCACACAAATGTATATAAACATGTACACACACACACACACACACACACACACACACCACACACACACACACACACACACACACACACACACACACACACACACACTCACAGAGTCTGGAAATCTTCCTTTTAGAAAATCACCAATCCCAGTCCCTAACTAACAGATTATTATCAATCTGCTACTTACCCCCAAAATGAAAAAAAAATATTTCTTCAGGGAGAGAAAATGAATTACTTATAATCAATGGTGCTGAATTCCTCCTTCATATAACCACAGAAAAGTTAGTCATGTGAAAAGGAATGCCAACAGCTGGTTTTCTAGTATTGAGACGAGGTGGTGGGTGTTGAGAGAAGATGATATGTCCTGTGACAGGAAGACACTAGCTTCAGATACATTCTGACTTTGCTCATATTCTGAATATCGCTAATTATGCAGAGTTTCTTCCTTCAGTTGCACCATCTATAGCTGTGAGAATATAAAAATATATCTATTATTTAGAGATAGCAATAGTAATTAATTAGTAATTTCAACTGAACCATACTGTTATGTCAGAATCAGGCCATCAGTATTAGCTCTTCTCATCTATCTCTAGATCATCTTCCTGGTGGAGATGCCTCACAAAATCAAGTTGCCCCCATGAGGAAAAGGATAACCTACATTATTCTGTGTTAAGTGTATCTTCAAAATATTGCTCTAAACTTAAAATAGAGATAGATAGTAACTTTCCTACACAACACAGCTTATAGATAAAAGAGAGCTAAGAAATAAATAGCTAATCTGAAAAATGTTTGCTTTGTAAATATGAAGACCTGAATTCAATCCCCAGAACCCATGTGAAAATCTAGGTAGGATGGTGCATGCATTCTCAACAATGTTGGGGGGGAAATAGGGATCCACAGATCCACAGAACTCAATGGTTAATCAGACTCTGCTACTCAGTGAGTTCCAGGCCACTGAAAAACCCTGTCTCAAAATAAGAGAACAAGTCATGAAGAATGACAAGTTGTCTTCTGTACATATGTATACATGTGGATGTGCACATATGGTCTCACACACACATACCACTGCACCTGCATGTACATGAACACACAGAACACCCAGATGCTCATGCATACACACACACACACACACACACACACACACACACACACACACACACACACACAAATAAAGGAAGAGAGAAATGTGGTGAGATCTGCCTACAGAATTAAAAGTCGCAGACAAGAGCTGCACCTATACGTTCCATTTTCTAATGAGAACATGATCAAGACAAAAAAAAAAAGAACTTGGGAGACAGCAGGAAGAGAGAATGATACTGAACCTGGCTCGAGCATTTGAAACCTCAAAGTCCTCCACCCCCCAGTGACACATTTCCTCCAATAAGGCCACACCCCCTAATAGTAGCACTCCTTAAGAGCCTGTGGGGACCATTTTCATTCACACCATCACGTTTCACTCCCTAGCCCCCATAGGTTTCTAGCCTTATCATAATGCAAAATGCATTTAGTCCCACTTCAAAAGTCCCCAGAGTCTATCAAAGCCTCAACACTTGTTAAAACTTCAGAATTCAAAGTCTCTTTAGAGACTCATGGCAATCTCTGAACTGTAATCTCCTGTAAGATCAAAATAAAAAGGCAGATCACATACTTTCAGAATACAGTGATGCACAATACACTTCACTGTTCTGAAAGACAGGAAAGGGAGCACAGTGAGGAATTATCAGACCAAAGCAAGATCAAAAACCAGCTTGGTGAACTCCAAACTCTGCATCTCCATGTCTGATGTCAAAACCCTCTTCAGATCTCCAACTCCTTTTAGATTTGTTGAATGCACCACACTTCTTTCTCATGGGCTAGTTCTACTCTCTGTTAGCAGATTTCCCTGGCAGGTATTGTATGGCTCTATTTCTCAAATATTTTGAGGTCTCCAAGACAACCCAGGCTTCACCTTCACAACTTCACACAATGGCTTCTCTAGGGACACCCTTCCACATGCCTGGCCTCATCAGCAGCCTCCCTTAATTATAGAAGGAGATTCCATAATCCCTTTTCTTGTAGCCTTGATTCTAAAGCCAGAACCATGTGGCTGAAGTTGCAAAGTTCTGCTGCTTGCTGGGACTGGAACATAGCCACCTCATTCAAATACATTTCCCTCAGCTTTCTGTTTTTGATGGTTTCCTTATCATTTGACTTTTCAACAAAATTATTTGTGCATTTATCTTAAGCATGGATGCCAAAGAGACTGTGTTCAATTTGCAAGTTGAATTTTCTATAAATAAGAGGGGACAGAAAAGTTGCTGGCAGTAACAAGAAAAAAAGAAAAGCCAGTCTGAGAATCAATTTCCCATTTCTAGGAATCTCTGAGAAGATTTAAAGGTCTTGCTTTGAGAATACTATACGAGATAGCTCAGTCAGCAAAGCACTTGCCCCACAAGCATGAGGACCTAAATTCAATCCCCGGAACTCACACTAAAACAATATATGTATACATGGTGCTGGAGAGAATGCTCCGTGGTTTAAAGTACTGGCTGCTTTTCCAAAGGACCTGGGCTTGATTCCTAGCACCCAAATGACAGCTCGCAACCATCTGTAACTCCAGTTCTAGGTGTTCCAGAGTCCTCTTTTGTTCTCTTCAGGCACCAAGCATGCATATGGCAAAACATTCATACACACAAAATACAACAAATAATTCTTTGGCATGATAGTGTGCCTATGTAATCCCAGTGCTATGGAGGCAGATGTGGGGGATCTTGCAAGCTAGGTTAGCTTACTTGCTGAGCTCCAGCTGGTGAGAGACTGCCTCAAAACTCAAAATGGATGGTGCTTTCGGAATGACTTCCAAGGTATTTCCTTTTCAATTCTTTTTCCTCTCTGATGCTAAATGAGCAAATGAAAATCTCCAGACAGTCAATCAAACTCGAGTTAGCAGAGGATGTGAAGGTTACCACATTCTGACACAAATTGTATTCCATGTTGATAAAACAGGCTGATCTGCATTATGCCAAATCCAATCTCCCTAATCAATTATTGATGGCCAGGGGAAGTGATAAATGGCCTGCCAGCAAGAAAATCAGACTTCTTCAGCTCTGACTGGCAATGGATGATGAGATTTCCAATATGCACAATGAGACCTCTCTAACATGCACGATAAGACCTCTCTGTTGAGAATCATCATCACAGAGAGTCATCTGAAGGCTGTAGGAACTATCAATTTAACAATCAATGTGGGTTTCTGAAGAAGGAACTTTTAAAATTAGTTATGCCAATTGGTATCCTTTCTCTCCAATTGCATTATGGTAGTTAATGATGGCAGAGTCGAAAGTATGTCTAGAGCGATAAAGAGAAGGCTCAGTGGTTAAGATCATAGGCTTCTCTTGCATAGGACCTGGGTTTGGTTCCCAGTACCATTCTCTGGTGGCTCACACAATAACTATGACTATGACTATGACTATGACTATGACTCCAGCTCCAGGAGAGTTAACACTCTCTTCTGGACTCTTCACATACATGCACTCATACTTGGACTTCCCAACACATGTATACACATAATTAAAAATAGATCTTTTTAAAAATAAGGTATGTCTGAAGCACAGAAGGAAGGCTTGGATTGTAACCCAATGATAGAGCATTTCCCAAGTATATGAGAATCCAGCTGAAATACTTACTGTCAACACAACAACAGCAGCAGCAGAGATATTAATAGTTCTTTTAAAAGATAGAAGATGATGAGCAGGAACAGTTAAAGTCTTAGGTTGTCTATTTCCCTCCTATAGACACCATGGACTGATTTCAAGTTTTCTATACCTTGTTCATTTGTAAAATAAGGAAGATGGTTTCATAAGGTGAAGTAAGAGACTTCCCTTGTCTTGTACAGGGTGTGACTGAATAAGGATTATCAGCTATCTTCAGCAGCTCAGCATCCTCTAACCTTCCAGTCAGCACCCAAAGGGTCAGATAGAATACAGGCAGGCAGACTGGAGATGTAAAGTCTGGATTAGGAAGAAGTACGCAGGACCATGGAGATTTTCCAGCCCAGATATTGAGAGTTGAGCGGGGTATACAAAGTAAAAATTTGTGTTAAACTAATGAGAATTAAAAATCAGTTATGAATTTAGCCTTCTTCTTATCCTTTTAGTGTGGTATTTATACTACTATCTGAAAATGTGCCTACATTATTGTTTCTTGTTGCCATGACAGAATACCTGAAAAAGTAACTTAAGGCAGGAGGAGTTTTTTATTTTATTTTATCCAGTTTGAGGGTACAATCATTTATGGTAGAGAAAGCATGGCAGTGGGAATGGGAGGCAGCTGGTCACCCTGCATCTACAGTCAGGAAGCAGAGGCAGATGCATGCTGGTGCTCAGCTCACTTTTTCTTTAATATGCACTATAAATGTGGGATGATGCTGCCCACATTTTAGAGCAGACTTCCTAACACAGTTAACATACTCTAGGAAATTCCTCATAGATATGCTTTTCAGAGACTCTAGAGCCTGTTGAGTTGACAATGTGAAGTATCATGCCCAGAACATTCTCTCACACTTGCTTCTGTTTTCAGAAATCCCTTATTGAGTCAGATGGTGTGACTAGGGTATGAATCTTTTCCTCTCCTGCTTTTGATTAAGGAAACAATGCATGTGACTGAGATTTGAAGTGGAACTGGGAAGCATGTCACATCCAGAGACACTATGAACTGCCACAGAAGTTTATTTTTAGTTATGTTGGAAATTTTTGTTTTTTGCACTGTTGGGGTAAGGGCTGCCTAGGCCTTGGCATTTTGTATTGTCTGCAGGTGTTGGCTTTATGTAAAAGATGCTTGATTGCTCATGATCTGCACGTGCTATCAATAGAACACCTAAGGAGCTTAGATATCAAACAAAACAAAATAGAACAAAACAAACACCCTGAGATGAGACACTCAGGGTTCCACTGTCCAGTGTGGCACTTGTCATGATAGTGGTTCCCTCTGTTGAGGTCTGACAGGGTGTGCACCTACAGTAGCTGTCTGCTACAGTGAACATCCTGTTTTACTATGAGATTGTTTCAGAGCACATTTTATTTCTTTACTTAATTTGTTTTTTCTTCTATTTCTTCTGTGTATACATATAAATGTACATGTTCTTATTTGTGTGTGTGTGTGTGTGTGTTTAGGTGGGTGGAGGCAAGAAGTCAATGTCTTCCTCAATGGCTATGTTCTAGGGTGCTTTCTGGGTGCACTGATAAAACACTGACCAAAAGTGATCTGTGGGAGAATGGATACATTTCATCTTACACTTCTAACTCACAGTCTATCACTGGAAGATGTCAGGGCAGGATCTCAAGCAGCAATTTGAAGCCGAGACTATTCCTCACAACTTTACTTCTGAACAGGGAACTCACTCACAGCAGGGAAGAACAACAGGAATCACGAGGAACTTACCTTGCTGGCTCAGTCAACAGAGTCGTGTTTATTTATCATTCTTACAGAGGCCTGGACTGTCTACCTAGGTAATGGTGCTGCCCACAGAGGGATGGCCTTTCCCACATCAAGTAACAATTAAGACAATCTCCCACAGACATGCCCATCTGATACAGGACATTTCTCAGTTGAGACTTTCCTATTAGAATTTCTAGGTTATATTAAATGGAAATTAAATCTAACTAGAATATGATTTCTATTTTATTTTCTGAGCCATGGTCTCTCACTTAACCTGGAGCTCACCAATGCAGCTAGAATCACTGGCCAGTGATCCCCAGAGATGTCACCGTCTCTCCCTTTCCAGGCATCTGATACTGGACCTGGCCTCAGTTCCTCCTGTTTGCATAGCAAGTACTTTATCCAAGATACTACCATCTCATTTCTGGGAGAACATTTTTGATGCAATATTGCAAAGGTCATAGAGAAGTTGTTTAGCAAGGCTGACCACAGAACAAATGGAATTGGTTCTATAATCCTGCATGGATTTTAAGGACCATGAAGTTAATACCAATGACCTTGAAGTTATAAACAGAAACTTAAGCTTTAGAAGCCATTGAAGTGAAATGATTGGAAAAAAAAACTTACATATTAAAAATTATTTTGATGCTCTTATCTAAAAATAACAGCATGTGCAGAAATGTCAGTCTCTTAACTGACTAGAAAGGGAGAAAAGCTTTGAAATTTATAAAAAAAAAATCATGATGTGAAATTTATTTCTACTTTCTACCAAAGACATTGATTTATTCTCTATCGAGTTTTTTGCAATGTTGGATTAAATGTCATTTCTAAGTTATATTCATCTGTGATTTTCCCCTAGAATTGTTCATTAGTACAAAATGTGATGTTATTTTCTCTTTTTATCAAAATATATTTTTTCTCGCATAATATATCCTGATTACAGTTTCTGTTCCCTCTACTCCTCCCAGTTCCTTTGCATCTCCCTTCCCATCAGGATCTTTATCCTTTTGGTCTCTCATTAGAAAACAAATAGACTTTAAGGGATAATAAAAAAATTAAAAAAATAATAATATAATACGTTTTTAAAAACCTGATTGGAACTGGGAAAAAAAAACAAACAGAAGGAAAAGAGCCCAAGAGAAGTCATCAGAAACAGACACACTAGTTCACACACTCAGAAATTCCATTGAACACTATATTGGAAGTCATAATATATGCATGAAGGACCTGACAGGTAAAAAGGACAAGAAAAAATATATAAATAAAATAAAAATAGAAAATAATAAGATAAAATTTAAAAATAATAAAAATAAAAAACCTTCATTATAGCATTAGGATACAAGGGACCTCCAAAGATGCCATTGAATTCATTTTCGTCGGCCATCTACTGCTAGGCATGGGCCTACCCTTAGTAGTAGTTTGTTTCCCCAATGAGACTCCTTTGGAGGGCACTAAGTTTTCATTTGTAAGGAGTTATCAGTTGAAGATAGTTTCTGGATTAGAGATGAGGGCTTGTGTCTTCTTTCAGCTCTAGGACCCCATCTGCTACAGACCGTCACAGGCCATGTGCATGCTGCCTCCGTCTCTGTGACTTCATATGACCTTGACTTAGAGGGTCTTATTTTCCTCCTGTCCTCCATCCTTCCTGGATCTTGCACTCATTTCACTTTCTGTTCTGCAGTGTTCCCTGAGACATAAGAGTAGGAATTTGATAGAGACATCCAACCCCTTTAGGGATGAGTGTTCCAAGGTCTCTCACATTCTGCATAATATCCAGCTGTGGGTCTCTATGTTTGTTCCCACCTGCTGCAGGAGGAAGCTTCTCTGAGGGTAGCTGAGTGAGGCACTGATCTATGGTATAGTAGAATGCCATCATTGCTAGGCTTCTTTAGCAGAACAATTGTATTTGATTTATCTAGTCTCGGGCTTTTGGTCACCAATGCAGTGTCAAGTATGGATTTCATCTTATAGAGTGGACCTTAAATCAAATCAGGTATTAGTTAGTTACTTCCACAAACTTTGTGCCACAATTGTACTAGCTCATCTTGCAGGCAGGACACCCTTGTAGTTCACAGGTTTTTTTTTTCTGGCTTGGTGTTTACATTTCTCCTTTGGTAGTGTGCAGTGTACATTCCTGTACCAAAAGTGCACAGGAGGGTGAAGGCTTTATGTAGGCACCAGGTTGACTTCTCCATGTTCAGTGAGTAGTGTACATGTTGTGTTCAGCAATGGGGTCTTTCTGAATGTTTGTGGAGAGCGACTTATATATAGACTTTGTAACAGTCTGGGTTGTTTGTGAGTTTCCATGGAGGCCCCTTTGGCCAATGACTCAATTAAATGTATCCCAATCCCAGTATTGGAAGTTTCCTTTGGTGACAAGATATGTTCATTCTGGGCTCTGTCTCCCCATTAATTGACAATTACACTTACAAATTACGTTATGTAATATTACATTATATTATTTGACAATTACATAGGTTGCCTTCGTATATGTATATATTCCATTATGCAAGTGTACCTCATTCTCTTTATCCATTCCTCAGTTGAGGGACGTCTAGTTTGCTTCTAGTGTCTGGCTATTATGAATGGAGCAGCAGTGAACATGGTTAAGCAAGTGTCTCTACAGCAAGATGAAACATCCTTGGGGTATGTGCCCAAGAGTGGTATAGCTGAATCTTGAGATATATCAATTCCCATCTCCCTGAGGAACCATCACACTGATTTCCATAGTGGCTGTACAAGATTGCCCTCTCACCTGCAATGGATAACTGTTCCTATTATTTCACATCATCACCTATATGAGATATCACATATTTTATTGATCTTAGCCATTTTGACAGGTTTAAGATAAATATCAAAGTACCTTCAATTTGCATTTCCCTGTGTTATGTAATAATTTCCTTGGAGATTGAAACATTCCATTCCTGCAGGAAGATCCTTATGCAGCAAAGTTAACTCAAAATAGCTCCAAGAAGTGCCTAAGACTCACTAGAATCACTAGGCCCCTCTCTTCCAGAGTAAGCAATAATATCTGCGAGTCCCTTCCAGATATAGCAGAGTCAAACTACAAAGAAGTCTCTCAGAGATGAGTTATAAAGAAGACTCTCATAACAGACCAGCTGCCTAGAAGAGGTTTTAGGCCAACTGAAGCACCTGAAAAAGGACACTCGTAAACTGTTATTCTTCATCCAGACCATACAATGCGCTTCTGGTTCCTAGCTTTGTGATCTATCACCCATTTTGATGTGATATATCTCTTTGAGTTATTTTTGATCCTGTAAGTAACCAATTACCCATATCCTGGAAGTAACCCTGATAAAACTTATTGGTTTATATTTGAATTTATTCTTTGGAAAAATCTCTGATGGATTTCTACCCTATTTTTTAAGGTGGGTTATTTGTTTTATTTATATCTAGTTTCTCGAGTTCTTCATATATTTTGGATATCAGCCCTCTATCAAATGTACAGTCGGTAAAAATCTTTTACTATTCTGTAGGCTGCTGTTTTGTCCAAATGATGGCATCCTTTCTACGTGGAAGTGTCATTGTTTCATGAAGTCCCACTTATTAATTTTTGTCTTAGTGACTGTGCAAATGTTGTTCTGTTCAGAAAGTCTTTTCCTGTGCTAATGTGTTTAAATCTATTTCCCACATTCTCTTCTGTAAGGTTCGGTGTATCTTGTTTGAAATAGAGGGCTTTGATTCATTTGTGGTTGAGTTTTATACAGGATGATGAGTAAAAATCTATTTGGATTCTTCTACATGCAGCAATTCAGTTTAACTAGCACCATGTGTTTGGAGAGATGGACAACCTTTTCTAGTTTCTGATTTTAGTGGTATTATTAGGGTTTCTCTTCCTTTAAGTTGATGCTGCATATTTTTTCCATTGTATATTTCTGACTTTATCAAAAATCAGCTCTGCATAGTGGTGAGAATTTACGTCTGGGTCTACAATTTGACTTCATTGACCAACATGTCTGTTTTTGTGCCAATATCATGCTGTTTTTATTACTATAGGTCTGTAGTGCAACTTGGAATCTGGGATGATGATATCTCGAATAGTTCTTCTATTGTTTAGAATTGTTTTAGCATTCTGTTTTTGTTTGTTTGTTTTACTTTCAGGTAATTTGTGTATGTGTGTGTGTGTGTTTCTATATGGAAGTGAAAGTTGTCCTTTCAAGATCTGTGAAGGACTGTTACAATTTTCATGGGAATTTAAATGAATCAGTAGGTTCCTTTTGGTAGAATGGCTATTTTTTACCATGTTATACTGACCCATGAGCATAGGAGATGTTTCCATTTTTGATATCTTCTTTAAATTATTTCTTCAATGTCTATATCATGCAAGGTTTACATTTACTTAAATAGAGTTACCACAAGACATTTTAAATTATTTGAGACTATTGAGAAGTTGTTTCCTCAATTTCTTTCTTCATCTGTTTGCCATTTGTGTATAGGAGGGCTATTGATTTTTGTGAATTGATTTTATCCAGCTACCGTGCTGAAAATGTTTATTAGTTGTAAGACTTTCCTGGTGGAATTTTCAGGATAATGTATATATTCTCTCATATCATCTGCAAATAAAGATACTTTGAATTCTTCCTTTCTAATTTGTATCCCTTTGATCTCCTTCAGTTGTCTTGTTGACCTAGCTAAGACAAAAGTGATATATGGAACCAATATGGAAAGACTGCACAACCCCGTCATGTTCCTGATTTTAGTAGAATTGCTTTGCGTTTCTCTACATTTCAGCGGATCTTGACTATGAGCTTGCTCTAAACCGCCTTTGTTAACATATATTATGTTAATATATGCCCCTTGTGTCCTTAATCTTCCCAGGATTGTTATGAAGAAGGTATCTTGGATTTTGTCAAAGTCCTTTTCTGCATCTAATGAGACGATCATGTAGTTTTTGTCTTTTAGTTTGCTTATATGGTGGATTATGTTTATCAGTTTAAATATGCTGAGCCATCCTGAGTCTCTGGGATGAAGCCTACTTGATCACGATGGATGATCTTTTTTATGTGTTCTTAGAATCAGTTTGCAACTATTTTATTAATTTTTTTTGCATAGCTGTCCATAGGGGAAATTGGTCTGTAATTCTCTTTGTTGGGTCTTTATGTGGTTTCGGTATGAGGGTAACTGTGGCCTTGTAAAATGAATTAGGCATTGTTCCTTCTGTTTCTATTTTGTGGAATAATTTGAGGAGTATTGACATTAAGTCTTTTTGAAAGTCTGGTAGAATTTTCCACTGAAATCACCTGGTCCTGGACTTTTTATATTTTTATTCAAATACATTTAATTATGGCTTCTATTTCTTTAGAGGTTTAGTAGGGATTATTTAGGTCTGTTTAAATTGCTTATCCAATCTTGATTTGACTTTGGTAAGTGATATATATTGAGAAAAAGTATCCATTTCATTTAGACTTTTCCAATTTGGTGGAGTATGAGTTTTTAAAGTATGTTCTTAGGATCCTTTGAATTTTCTCAGTGTCTGCTGCTATGTCCACCTTTTCAGTTCTAATTTTGTTAATTTGGATTTTCTCTCTCTGTGTTTTAGTTAATTTGGCTAAGGGTTTGTCAATCTTATTGATTTTTTTAAAGAACCAGCTTTTTGTTTCATTTAATCTTTGTATTGCTTTTTTTTTTCTATTTTATTTATTCAGCCCTGAGTTTGGTTATTTCTTGTCAATTACTCTTTTCAGGTGTGATTTCTTCTCTTTATTCTAGAGCCTTCAGTGTGATGTTAAGTTACTAGTATGAAATCACTTCAATTTTTAAATGTAGGCACTTAGTACTGTAAATTTTCCTCTTTGAACTATCTTGATTACATCCTATAAGTTTGAGTATGTTTATATATTTATTTTTATACAGTTCTAAATAGTCTTTTAATTTTTTCTTAGTTTTGATCTTAACCCATTTTTCAGTCAGTAGTGAGTTGTTTAGTTTTCATGAGTTCATAAGCTTTCTGTTCTTTCTGATGTTATTGATATCTAGACTTAATTTGTGCTGGTCAAGTAGGATGCAGAGTATTATTGCAATTTTCTTTTATCTGTTGAGACTTGCTCTGTGTCTGAGTATAGGGTTAATTTTGTAGAAAATTCCATGAGATGACGGAAAGAAGGTATATTCTTTTGTGTTTAGATTAAATTATTCTGTAAATATCTGTTAGGTCCATTTGGTTTATAAACTCAGTATGCTGGTTTATAGAGGAATGTACCCTATAGGCACACACATTTGAATGCTTGGCTATTAGAGTATGGCAGTAGGAGGTGTGAACTTGTTGGAGTAGGTGTGGCCTTGATGGAGGAAGAGTGTCACTGAGGGTGCTTTGGGGTTTCAAATGCTTAAGTCAGGCCCAATATCTTTCTCTTCCTGTTGCCTGTCAATCCAGATGTAGAACTCTCAGCTACCTCTCTAGCACCATGTCTGCCTGCATACCACCATGCTTCCTGTCATGATGATAATGGACTAAACCTCTGAACTGTAAGACAGTCCTGATTAGATGTGTTTTTAAAATAAGAGTTGCTGTTGTCAAGATGTCTCTTCACAGCAATATAGAACACTGAATAAAACAGAAATTGGTACCAGGAGTGGGGTATTGCTGTGATAGGCCTGATGATGCTTCTCTTTGGAGGAAGATTGACTTTTGGGACTTTGGATTAGAAAAGCAGTTGAACACTTTAAGCAGGCCATTCTACTAGGAGCAGGGAAGACAGTGGTGCTATGCTGATTTGAACTGTGCGGACCCAAGTCAAAATGTTTCTGCAGGGAAAGATCGTAGCACATGGCCTACAGCCTGTCTAGTGGTCTCCATATTTATTATACCTTGATATGCATCTCCTTTAGATTAGGGAAATTTTCTTCTGTGATTCTGTTGAAAACATTTTCTGGGTCTTTGATCTGGGTTTCATCTTCTTTCTCTATTCTTACTATTCTTAGATTTGGTCTATTCATAGTGTCCCAGACTTTATAGATATTTTGTGCTATATATTTTTAGGCTAAGCATTTTCTTTGGCTGAGATATTCATTTCTTCTATCAAGTCTTCAACATCTGAGATTATTTCTTCCATTTCTTGTATTCTGTTGGTGAAGCTTGACTCTGAGAGTCTTGTTCGAGTTCCTTAATGTTTTATTTTCCGATTTCCCTCAGTTTGTGTTTTCTTTATTGATTTTACTCCCACTTTCAGGTCTTAAACTGTTTTATTTATTTCCTTCTATTCTTTGTGCTTTCATAAATTTCCTTAAAGGATTTGTTCATTTCCTCTTTAAAGACATCTATGATATTCATAAATTCTTTTTAAAGGTCTTTTTCTTATGTTTCAGCTATGTTGCAATACTTACGGCCTGCTGTGATAAGGTCTTGGGCTCTAGTGGATATATATCATTCTGATTGTTACTGATTGTATTTTTATGCTGGCATCTAGCCATCTGGATTTGGGTAGATTATAATTGTAGTTATTGATATCTGGTCTCGTCTTTCTTGGGTAAGTATTTTGTTCCTTGGTGTCTATTGCCATTTCTAGTTCTTAGAAGTATGTGAGTTGTCTGGTGGGATATCTCCTAGAATCCTGATAGACCATTGGAAGTTCTGAGTAAAATGTGCTTCTAGGTATTTGGAGCTCATACTTAGGAATGGGGATGGGCTAGAAAGTTTAGGATGAGGATCTAAAAGAGGGAGGAAATCATAGTATTCCACCAGAATCTGCTTAGTCCTCTGGCAGTGAGGCCAGAAAATGAGAATAGGCCACACCAGGTAGTTTGATAACAGAGCTTGGGATGAGAGTGAGGGAACTGGATTTCAAGGAGAGGAGGATGAGTGAAGATTTGAAGCTCTCTTACCTCCTTCACTGGTCTGCTTGAGCCTACTTGTCTCTCTCGCAGGCTTGGTTATAGAGTTCCCAGAGAAAGCCCAACATAATTTTGAGCTAGAATAACAGGATAAATTTGAATGAAGATTGGAGGAAAGGAACTGCTTGATTGACTTGAGATGGGGGCAGAGAAAAGGGGATGTTCACAGACGGTGATCTGATACAGAGATAGGGATGAGATTGAGGGATGAATTTGGAGGAGCAGAGAGAGTGTAAAGATCTGCAGTTAGCCTATCTGCTTCCCTCACTGGAATGGACTGTGGGTTCCCAAGAAATGCCTACTGGAGTTGGGGCTACTTCCTTATATTATGAGAATATTATTAATAAAGCACTTGTAAAATTAATGTGTTTCATTCAGTTTGAATCCTTATATGGACATGAGGAAACTCTTGTTTAAAAGAAGGTTCATTTAGATACCATTGATGACAAAGTTCTTTAGTTGGATTCATGTTTTACATTAAAGAATGATTTGGTGGCATGTACAGAAGGAAGTATTAAATATATGAAATGCAAGAAAAGATTAGAGGTCACTGGCCTCAAATATTACTTCCCTAACCCTGAGTTGCACAGTATTACATCAAAATATTAACTTTTGGTAGAATGTAAGAACTTCTCAGGACAGGGAAGACATTAAGTCAGAACTGGTCAGTGGTTTATCTCATACAATTTTACTAGTTTTAATGTTTCTGTGGGTGTGAATATATGCCCTTTAATTTAGAGACCATAGGTTGATATCAGGTGTCAACTGCATTTACTTCTCCACCTTTTCTTTGGGGAAATCTTCCATTTTTACTTGGGCTCATGGATTCATCTAGACTGGCTGTCCAATGAACACCAGGGATCCATTTGTCTCTGTCCCATTCCTTTGCTGGGATTACAGGTATGTGTCACCATGCTCATGATTTATCACTATTTAACTCTTTTTACTTTTCTTAAAATGTATTTTAATTACAATATATTTATATCACTTCATCCCTTCTCTTTACTTTCTCCAGGCCCTGTCATATCTACCTCTTACTGTCAAATTGCTAGTCTCTTTTTCTTTCATTATTATTGTTATTGGTTTTTGTTTTTTATTTATTTTTGGTTTCATGGCTCACCACTTTATAAGCAATCCAGGGACCCAGGCTAATTTTCTTCTCTGAGTTGTTATTAGTTGCTTCTGGTTGTTTATCTAGTGTTGCGATGCTATGAGATTTTTTTCCCCCCTTCCAAGTTAGTATGTCAATTAATATTGTCATTCTTCAGGTCTTATTTATTCAACAATTTCTGAAAGAAATAGTCAGTTCCCTAGAATACCCCTGCTATGCTTGCTCTTATAATCTTCATGCCCTCTCTTCCATGATATTCTCTGAACTATAGATGCAGGAGCTGTGCTTCAGATGTATCTATTGGAACTGGGATCCACATAGTAAGTACATTGATCTCTGTTTTGTATATCTTGTTGTTTTCTGTAATGCTTTCCATTTACTGTAAAAAAAAAAAGCTTCTTTAATGAGGACTGATTAGCTATATTTACCTTTGGTTGTAAGGATAAGATTTAGCAAGTAGTTAAGGACTCATGCTGTTTTACCAAAGTAACAATAGTAGATTCTCATCTATGATCCATGGCCTCACTAGCTCTGGGATTTTGGGCTAGGTTTCTAGTACCAGACACGATTTCTCTCTTGATGAGTGGGTCTTAAGTCGACTTAGACAGCTGTTTGTCACCATCAACAGTGTCACTACCGCAATTTTAGGGATGTCTTGCCAAGCTGGTTATTGTTTTGGGTCATAGGCATCACAGCTGAGTAGGACTATTAAAAATTTCCTTAACAACTTGTATAGTACTACTGCTACTACTTCTACTACCAAGTCTATTTGTTGCCAAGAAAGAAAGAGCTTGGGAAATTTCCTGATACTAACAAGCTAATTATCAGGGTGGGCAGATAGTTATGGTATAGAGCAGTTGCCACCAAGCCTGAAAACTTGAGTTCAGTCCCTGGAAATCACATGGCATAAGAAGAGAATCAACTCTTGAAGGCTGTCCTATGACATTCACATCACCATGGCATGAATGTACCCACACATGCACAGTAAATAAATGTAAAAAATTAAAAAAAAAAAAGCCTAGCTCAGATAGAATGGAATTGAAGTGGATGGAAACTAAGTTGGGTTCAGATAGCCAGTAGTTACTTAGTAGTCTCCAAAATTACTAACTGGATTAAGAATTACAATTTAAACCAGATTTCAAATTTTTATCATATCAAGTAAACTAACTAATTCTACTGAGTCCTGGTGCTTGGGAAAGTGAAACATCTATTTCACAGGTTTGTTGTTAATGTCATATAATGTCATTCTGTAAGAAACTGTTCTGAAAATTGAAACAAAATTTGGTGCTATTTTATAATCATTACAATAGGAAGATCTACGACTCAGAATAAATCACTTTCCTATGTCTATGAATATGAAGCTCTGTGGTGCTCTTTTTGGTGGGGAAAGGCAGTGCTGGGATAAAAAGTTAGTCTTTGTGATTAGTTACAGGGGGACCTGATCAATATCACATTTAGATAAAGTTTCTGTGTAATTCAAATTCTGTTTAGGGAATAAGTAAGTCTTAATCATTTCTTATAAAGAGTAACTGTTTCAACCCTTAAACTTCTGTGAATTATCCGATCCTGCTAAATTAGGGCAATACATTTTTGGGTGTGACTATGGAGACTTCCTTCCTAAAGTAGAACTAATGACTAGTGTACCCTAATAGTTAGGGTTTGATTAATGAAGAAAAAAACAGAATCACCTCACGTCATTGCCTGTCTCTGGGTTTTGTAGAAAAGCAGGAAATATTGTAAAGGGAAATCAGAAGAACCAGTGCCTTAGTTTCCTTTCTGTTGCTGTGGTAAAGTACCCCATTGAAAAGCAACTTTGGGGAAGAAAGGAATATATATATTTGCAAAAATTTTAAAAAGGGGGACACAATATGATAGAATAAAACTCCAAAGATGCCAATGGTATTGAGTTCATTTTCTCTTGGCCATATACTGCATATATATATATCTTCCAGTTTTGTGCCTGGTAGGAGAGGAGTCGGGGGGAAATGGGAGGAGAAACCATACCAGAATATATTATGTGAAAGAAAAAAAAGATATTTTCAGTAAAAGTAAAAGAAAAAAAAAAACCTAACCATCACAATATCCCACCAGAATGTCTGACTAGGGAGTGCCAAACATGCTATTGCTAAATAGTGTCCCTAAAATCTAGAGACTTTTTTAAAAATTATTGGAATGAAATATTAATTGAAGAGATGAGTAACTTGTGGACTTGGTAATCTGAGTTAAAGGGTAAAAAAGGATGGAATGTTCTCAATAAAATTTACAGCAATCAAGTGAAATTCCTGGTGCATGACATCAGATTTGGTGTTTTGGAAGGAAATCAATCCCTTTGAACACCTACTGTTCACCAGCTGCTTTACATAAGTCCTTTCAATTAATGTGCACAGCATCCCTTTAGGGTATAAATTATTCATACGTGACTTGTGAGAAAATGAGTTTAGAGTTGCCAATATCTTGCACAAGTTCATAAGACAGTGGATCTGGGACCTAAAGTTATCTGATTCCAAAGTCATTCCTATTCTCTCTCACTGTTCTGAAATTCTTAAGCCCATCGTGTGTTGTGGCCCATGTGCACACTGGACGGTGTGTAAATGTAAATGGTGGGTAAAGGAAAGGTGTCAGTACAAAGCAGCGTGTTTTTAGAACCATGCCACATGTACCTGCATATTATTTCTTCAGTTAAAAGTAACCTAAGAGGGTGGGGTGTTGTGGGCATGCTTTTAATCCCACTCAGGAGGCAGAGGCAGGTAGATCACTGTGAATCTACATAGTGAGTTCCAGGCTAGCCAGAGAGATATACAGTGATACTCTGTCTCAAAACTGTCTCAAAATAACTAACTAAAATAAAACAAAACAGAGAATAGCCCAAGAGTACAAGGACACATTTTTGTGTACTTATTACATGGATTATGATTACATCTTATTAATTTTTTAATTTAAGAAAACATACCTTAGAGGTACTACTGGAAATGCAACGACTCCATAGAAAATTTTCACTAAGAGTTAGAGATTTATGTCTCCCTTAAATACACAAGTCAAAGATATGTCCGAAATAGTCTTTAAATGTATTACCTTCCAAAACAGGTTTCCTTATGTCATATCCATACATTCTTGTTTTTTCTGACCCTCTCCCCCAAATTTTTTTCCCTTCTTCTTACCCATAATTCTTGTTTAAATTATCTGATCTCAGGATTTTCACTTTCACATCACATGTGTTTGATTACATGCCCCATCCCTCTCCACTAATTTTTTTTCCCCTCTAAGGGGCCTCACTCTACATCCCTGGCATCTATACATACTCACCCTACATACACATACACTTATAAACATTGGAAACTGAAACACAAACAGCCTTACAGTTACTTTCAACTTCTCAGTACCAGAAAACTGTAGCTGAAATGATAACTGAGGGCGAGTACATCTGACCTCTCTGGAGCTGAACCCAACCTTTCTTTTCTGTGGTATTGTGCTGGTTAGCTTTTGTCAATTCAAAAACTTGAATCACCTGGCAAAAAGTGGCATTTAGTTGAGAGATTGCTTCCATCTGATTGGCCTATGGCATATCTGTGGGGCATTTTCTTGATTGCTGATTGAAGGAGAGAGACCTAGGCCACTGAGGGGGTTCCATGCCTGGATAGGTGGTCCTGGGGTATATAAGAAAGGTAGTTGGATATTAGCCTAAGAAAAAAGCCTGTGTTCCTCTGTGATCTCTCTGTCTTGGCATCCCTCAGTGTGATTTAGAAACTTAGGCCAAGTAAACCCTTTCCTTCCTTAAATGTGCTTTGGTCAGCATTTTATCACAGCAACAGAAAGCAAACTAGAACAGGTGTCCTACCTGGTCTTCTCTGTGGTGGTAAACTTGGAGCATCTGTGATTGTCAGTTGATGTCTGCTTATTGATTACTCTGGCCTATGGCTACAAGGTCTTCCCCTTGTTCTCCATATTTTAGACCATTTCTCAATTGCTTTTAGGTGACCCTTGCAGGTCTGAGAAGCATTATACATAGAGACTAATAGGACTTCAGAACTGAAAAAGATACTAGTGTTGATTTAAGATAATTCTCTTTGTACTTAAACTCTACAAGTTTAATTATTTTCGATTTACAGTATGAAGGTGCATATTTAAAGTGTTCTGTATGATGCTCAGTACATGCTAGACAATGTATAACATTCAAATTTTGGTAAACATAGGTATTTCATCAAACATTCTCATTTCTTAGGGTGAAAAACTCTAGTGTGCTTTCTTCTAGCTTTTGTGAAATATGCTCACTATTTCCTACAGTCACTCATGCAATAATGCACTGTAATTTTTCTTCTTTCAGAAACCCTCATTTTAATAGAAGTAGAAATTCAATTAATATAATTGACAGCAGAATCTATAGCACAGCTTGAGTGCCATGTATTAAAATAAGTGAAAATTTTTTTCTCCAGTATGCTGAACGATAGACTAATAGTGCCACAATCAATTGGTCTTTGACCTTTAAAATTAATAAAGCTGATACTTGTACATCATACATATGTCCTATTAGATTTAAGCGCTTGTGCTGTTTAGTTTTAACTGTCAACTAGTCAAAAGAAACCTAGAATCATCTGGGAAGACACTCTCAGTTGAGGGATCATCTAGATAATTTTGTGGGGGATTTTCTTGTTTGTTAGTTGGTAAAGAAGATTCAGACCACTGTGGGTGGCATTGTTACCTTGTCTGGGTTCCTGAAGAGTGTGAGACTGGAGGAAGACAGTTGAGAATAAGTAAGGAAACAATGAATGGTTGTTTGTTCTCTCTCAGACTTCAACTGTGAATGTGAAATGACTAGCTTGCTTGAGTTCCTGCCTTGATTGCCTTGAAATGATGGACAATAATGTGAAAATTTAAGTCAATTACTCTTTGTATTTTCAGTTGCCTTTTGTCAAGACATTTTATCCCAGCAACTGTAAAGAAAACTAGTGCAATTCTTTAACCATAGAGGTAAACAGTAGCAGCAATGGGAGTCATATTGTGATGTAGACTTCTTGAGATACAATAGGAATCGTTTGGTGCAAAACTAGCATGTTAGAAACTCAAATTATTTTTTGAGAAAACAATTGTTTTTATGGCATGCATAACCAAGAAAAGAATGGATATATCTCTTTAGGTATTATTAATATCAACAGTATCAGGGCATCAAAGTAGTCAAGTCATTTCTTTCTTTCAGCCTCTCTCTATTATTTTTCGCCTTACCTCTCTTCTGTTTCCTTACCTCTGTTGTATTCCCATGAAAAAGGACCACCTCTTTTCTTCTTCAGAGTGCCTTTGTTTTCCAGACATTATGAGTTGCCAAGTCCAACATCTGATATAATCCCATCTCTTGAGAAGCTAGGACAGGGGGATCTTTAGCTGGGCTGCATAGAGAGAGTTTGCTTCATGAAAGCAGAGATACAAAACAAACTAACCAAGTCAGAGATTTGTATTTCAGCCAGCAGCTTTTACTTTGAACAGGGAACATGGCCAACTGGGATTCCTGCATACAAAAGAGATATGTCACTGATGCTCAAAGAAACCCTGGGAAAAATTTTCATTATTTTGGTTTGGCTTATAAGCTCACTGTGGAACCAATCATCACTACCAGGAAGCTTAGCGACTATGATCATCTCAGCCTTGGATAGAGATCATTCCGTGGGAGAATAGAGTCATGTAATTTTTTCCAAATAAGAAGGGATACAAGAGAGAAAAGACAAAGATACCTACAATAACATTCATGCTAGGGCTGGGAGGTAGCTCAGCAGGTAAGCACACTTGTTATACAAATAAGAGGACCTACATTCAAATTCTCAGCACCCACATAGAAAGTCAGACATGGCTACACATGCCTATAACCTCGGGAGGAGGTCTGTGTCTTGCTGACCACCTCCAGGTTCAGTAAGAAATACTGTTTCAAAGACATAAGGTAAAGGATGATAAAGCAGGACATCTGATTCCTCCTCTGGCCTCCATATGCCTGCAAGGGTGCATATGCACCAAAGAGAGTGTGTGCTGGAGGAGGGAGGGCAGAGATAGAGACAAGAGAGAGAGACAAAGAGACAGACAAAAAGACAGAACCAGAGAGAGAATGTTCATGTTTCAAAGCAGACCTTGAACTCTGACAAGGCCAGGTAGAATCATTCCTGTTAAAAACCAGAACATGATTAAGTTTTGTCACTTTTGCATTTCATTCCAAGTGCCTGTCTGTACCAAGAGGGTAGTCTATAGCTCACAGGGAACTGAGGTATAAGGCAGACCAAGGGTTCACACTTAGGCTCAGCCACCTACCCACACCTTTGTCACTCTTTTGAATAAACTTCATTATGCCTCTGTGTTTGTTTAGCTCTCCCTCCTCCAAGTTTGAATGCTGACCTCTTCAGTTTGGAAGATAGACAACTCATCACAATACCTGACTTTCCTTACCTTGTTTCCTGTTTACTTCTCCTTTAAAAAGAGACAGGGAAGGAGCTATAGGAAAGTGCTGTGGCAGAATTACTGGAACAATGACTCTACATGCTGGAGGGAAAGCTCCCTAAAAGAATTCAGAACCAGACAATGATGACATCGATGACAATAAAGACAGTCTCAAATGCTTCTCAACAGGAAATTGGTCATTGTTTGAGATCAAAGAAGAGACCATGTATTGTTGTCTGGGAGATTATTCAGGCCATGGCAAATAAATCATATGTCAGGGGAAGGATCCATTATCATTGGTGCTGAGAGAGACCTATGGTTGTTTGTCGAGGAGAATGAGAGAATCAGGGTGCCACTTTTGTCCCAGGTTCCATTCTGCCCGCTCATGGTGGGTGGGCCCTGACCTCAGCTCTTTGGATATCCTGGGTAGTTCTCAGAGAGTCCTGAAGTCGGAGGCCAATTAGAACATCCCTCAATTCCCTGCAAGATCCTTGCTTCCTATAATGAGCCAATTAAGTGTTCAAGTCCTGACCAATCAGAAAGATCCCCAGTGACTGCCTATTGCACTTAAAAAACCCTATGTGCCTGCATTTCATGGTTGCCATTTTATTTATTTATTTATTTATTTATTTATTTATTTATTTATTTATTTATTGTGGACTGTGTTCAATGGAAATAAACTGCTTGGTATTGCCATATATATCTCTCAGTGTCTACTTGAGCTATTTTGGACCTAACAGAGAGGAAGCTCCAGAAATGGAGGAATAAAGAAGCCCCACTTGAGAATTGGGAGCAATTTCCTTGGAGTCCTATAGAAGACCTGTCTTGCTTCCACACAATTCTGAGTCCACATCTGAATGTTTTGGATAAGAACAGATGACTTCTTCTTCATTCTCTCTCATCTCAATCACTGTGGTTTCCATTCGTATGCTTCTGAAAGACAAGAATTCACATCAGGGCACAAGTAGTCAAAGTTTATTTCAGCAGGTACAAAATGGAAAGAAGGCAAGTACATCTTCTGAGTACAGAGTGGACCATGTTTAGGGCAACAGCACAGGGCTTCTGCTAGTACCTGCACTTAAAAGCCTTGAGTGACTATTTCTCATCCCCTTACCTCTGGTGGTTTGGGGTTGGGGTGGTTTCCTTCCTTGAATGGGCAGAAGTTTATTGAAGACATTCTTACAATTCAGTCAGTTATAATTCGATGCATTAGTCGCAATGGAGTTGAAAAGTTTACTACCAAGAAGGGATAAGGGTACCTGTAGGTTGGTTTTGTTGTTGTTGTTGTTGTTTGAGGGGACCAAGGAGCTGAGTCCTGGCAGACTTAATGGGCTCCCACAAAGAATAACTTTGTTGTTTTCCCCAGTTTTCTGTCCTTCCTCTTATCTTATAGACTTGGGGATCTCATACTTACCTGCAAGCCCCCTTGTTTACCTTCCTTAGTATTCTCAACCTTTCCTTTGTAATTCCAACATTAGTTTTAACCACAACATAGGTATGGTCACATCTGTTAATTCAGATTAAAACAGATCACAAGGGTTTCCCTAAATATGGGAAGAAGTCATGCAGTGTTGTGTAGTAATTTCCTTAGAGAGAAACTTCCATTTTGAAGGGAAGCCCCTTAAGACACAGGCTTCTCTAAAGCACAGTGAAATGTCCACCATTCAGGAACGCTCCTTAAGCTCCTTAAGCTTAGGAACTAAACAGATCAAAGGCTTCAAGAAATCCTACTTACTTACTAACCTCCCTTCCCCAGTATATGTAGGCAGTAAGGACTGTGAAAGATACTCTCAGACAGGTTGAGCTGTCTAGAAATGGCTCAGACCAGTTAAGGGTCTGGAAGAAACAGAACAGCTGTACTATGTGGAACAGGGTCAGACCTACTAAACTACCAGGAAAGGACATTCTCCAACCTGTTGAGTTTCCTGCAGTCTGTGCCATTCCCTCCAGGTTTTCAGCTTTTGTGAGCTGTCACCCATGCTGGTGTGAACTTTTGGTGATGCAGACATCTTTAAGTAATCCCAATAAAAGTCATTGGTTCATTAAGTTGAACTTTGGTATTTGTTGGTTCCCACTCTGGGGTGAGTAGATGTTTGTTCATGTCTCCCAAGAAACAGTGAGACACAACAGAGCAAAAGCAACATTACAGTTAATTTGCCAATGGGAGGAAGACTAGATCCACTCTCAATCTCCCCAAGTATATGAACAGAAATGAGTCATGAAGTGAGATGCCTTGCTATTTCTTTTTAAAGGTCAGTTGTCAAAAACATGAGCTTTAATGTTCTTATTCTCAATATTTTTATGGTCATAACACTACTTGTTTTTGTGTTCAGATTCATAGTGATCATTTCATTAATTAACTTTTTTTAAAGATAGAGATTTATGCATGCCAGCTATAGTCACATAAGAATAAGTTTCAGCTCAGCACTCCCTAGCTACAAAATAATACACCGGAAATGTACTGTTACCTTTTTGCTATGCTGATTCATGTCATTGCACCCAACCAATAGCTTAAAGGTTATGCTATTACACTAGTACAGCCTTGAACTTCCTTTGTAGCTTGTGATGATTTTGAACTTCTGAGCGTCCTGTCTCTACTTGAGTTCTGGGATTAAAAATTTGTGCCACCATATTTAACATATGGATGCTGGGCTTAGAACCCAGGGCTTTATGCACACTAGGCAAACACTCTAGCAACTGAGCTAATACCCACTATTTGTTGATTTTCAATAAAGATATCAAGTTAATGACTACATTAAGATACCTTTTTTATTTTTTTCCAACCAGTGACCAGATTATAGCTGAAGATTTCACTCTAGGCTGCTGAGTGTGTGCTGTGGGCACTATATCCACCTTCCTTAATCCCTGCTCTATACCATCTTACTTTCTGTGTACAGCAGTCAGAGCTGTGCTTGCTCTTGCTCAAGTTCTTAGAACATTTCTATTGTAGAGTTGTTCTTTTTTTTTTTTTCTTCTCACTTCCTGGAAACAATGTCTGCAAAGATTTATGTGGCTTTTCCACAATCATTACTTCATGAAGACATTTCTCAGAAAGACCTCTCTAGATTTCTCTACTTAAAATAGCTTTTCTTTTTTAATATACTGCCTTTAAAGGTTAAAATAATCAGCAATTATGACTTTCTGAAATAACTGGGCTATTGATCTTGCTTCTCTCCCATAAAGAGTGCTTAATGTATTTGAGGACTATTAAGCTATAGGCACTGTTATAGACCAAGCATGGAGGATGATAATTAACATAATATGCAAATAATTAGTGAATGACTGAGTAAATGCTTTTCTGTGTTAAAGGTGTAAGATATATGCTGATTTCTATCTTATTTGGATACAGAAATGTAGATGTAGAACAATCCTCATTCATATGAGCCCTCATAGGCTCATAGATTTGAATGCTTGGTCACGAGGGAGTGTCATTACTTTAAAAGATAAGGAGGAGTGGTCCTATTGGAGGAAGTGAGGACTTTGAGGTTTTCAAAACCTAAGCCAGTCCAGGCCCAGTATGTTCTCTTCCTGCTGCCTGTGGATCCAGATGCAAAACTCTCAGCTTCTTCAGCGCCATGTCTGCCTGCCTTTCGCCATGCTTCCTACAATGATAATAATGGACTAAACCCCTAAAACGCTAAACAAGTTTTCTTTAAGACTTGCCATTGCCATTATGTCTTTTCACAGCAATAGACCACCAACTACATGAAATACAAGGAATTTTGGAATGTCTTTGAGAATGATGGAGCCTTTCTCAGAGGCCACTGGGAAACTCAGTGGCCACCAAAGTCACAGTAGCTTTTGGATTCTTGTTTTATGAATTCAAAGAACAAAACTACCAAAAAGTGAGTTTTAGAGAGAAGTTTGTTATAGATTACTAGGTGGAACTTAAGAGGGAGGGGGGAGGGGAACTGGGAGAAAGGGATGGGAAACAAAGAGAGAGAAAGAAATGAAGACAGAGCACACAGCAGGAGAGGATTCAGGAAATAAGTGACCATGGTGCTGCTGGTATGAGAGCCTTGTAAAGGGCTTATGGCAGAAAATGGGGTGAAGATGAGCTAGTCATTCTTGTTGGCCTAAACAGGTGTCCAGGTGTCACATGAGCCTTTAGACAGAGGCACTTGGTTAAGACACAAACAAAGAAACAGAATCTAGAGCTCTCTTTTGGAATTGCTGGCCACCATCATCTTCAGAACTGTTGCTTTAGGTCTATTCCTTACCCTACTGTATCTATCTTCTCTTCTCATCAGTTTTATGCCAGGGTCTTCTAACTATAAAACCAGTTTCTATATTATCGCATTTTATGTTGAGTACTCTCAGAAATTGAAGGTCTTTTTATCATTTTACTTCAATCATCATAACTAGAAAAATTAAAGAGTTAAAAGTAACACCTAAAATAACATTAACCCACAGTCTTACTGAAAACTTGAAACAAAATTCCCTCATTTCTTGTGTTTTTCCTTCTATATAGTATATGGACCATGACAGATAGGTCATGGACAAAACTACTTAGTACTTCTTGAATTAGGATTAATTTTTTTTCCTGGACATCAATAGTCTATGTGGTTCTTGGGACTGAGCTTCTATTTCTGGTGCTCTGATGGGCATGTTGGGTGACCTTTGGATATTTAATGAGTTACCATGGAGACAAGAATATGGTAAAGATTGATGATACCCAATTCTATGTATGAATGAATTCTAACTCCTTGGAGAGTGGTATGCCATTTCCTGCCTCATATTTAATGGCTTTATATTATTAAATAACGTAGGAGAGAAATCTACTCCTGGCAATGACAGAGGAGATTCTATCAGTGATTTTCTGTGCTGTCAACAACTATAGAAGTTATATAAAATGAAATTTACAAAGTAGCTATTTGAAAACAGCAGAGCAAGAGCCAATACTTTCAGAATAATCTCCTAAGTAGAAGGGAAATATATTTAGCTGATCCCACATTCTTCTAACACCTTTGCATTTAAGACACTTGCCAAGTTTTATTATTTGCAGGACACCAGGTGACAGATTATAAGCTAAAAATATAAATACAGTTTTCGTGATCGCATATCACTAGAGGGAAAAATAGAATTCTGTGCCAACAGCAGAAACAAAGTGAGAGGATTTGATTAACAGCATAGACTTTTTTTGTTTTACCTGTTTTTACCTGCGAAATTAGAAAAATCCTCTCCAAAGAAAGATAATACTATGTAGGATCATTTCAAGTGTATAAAGATGCCTTTAATATTATGAAAATTACTTAAACATGCAAGTGAGCCAAATCTGAGTGTTCAATTGCAAGAGACAGATAACTGATTAAAAACACACATAGCCTAGATGTTGAATTCTTAACAATATAAGAATTTTGGGTGATTTTATTATTTTCCAAACAAGTCTTTTACTTAAAGCACAATTTGAAAGCATTTTCTATAAACCAATGGCATTTTATATATTTTAATAGTACTGTTGAAATAATGAAAATATTTGATGTTTGATTGGATCCAACCGACCAATTCATTCTTCCATGGCTTATGCTTTTGAAATATTAAAATATCTATCTAATTCAAGACAATGTTTTACTATATTTACTGTAAAGCATTTTGTAGTTTTTAGTTTGGTATATAGGGGTTTGAAGATATGACTCAGGGGTTAAGACCACTGGCTATTCCAGAGGACCCGTCTTCAATTTCTAGCACCCACATAACAGCTACAAACACCTAAAACTACAGTTCCAGGGGAGCTGTACTCTCTTCTAGTCTCCTTGGACAAAAGGCAAACAAGTGGTGCATAGACAAATAGGCAAAGGACACATATATGTAAAATAAAATTGAAATAAAAAATAATTTGTTACAAATTAAAAAATAAACATGTGGTTCATTTTGAGTAATTTGGTCTATAATACAGCATATGGTTTAAAGAAAAGAATTAGAGGAATATTTGATGCTAATACATCAGAAATTAATTTATAGAATATATATATATATATATATATATATATATATATATATAGAGAGAGAGAGAGAGAGAGAGTGCTAAAATACTGTAGCACCCAGAGAATAAATAATTATATTAATAATTGACAAACAGAACTAAAATGTAATTTATCAAAAGAAGTGCAGATGACCTATAAATACATGAAAAATAGTCAGCCTCTTTAGCCCTGAGAGAAATAAAAAAAAAAAAAAAGAAAAACAAAAACTACGTAGAGATTCTGTCTTACACAAGTAGGAGGGCTACCATCATGATTCAAAATAAAACACATCCAAGGGGTGGGAAGAAAATTTTATATATATATATATATATGTGTGTGTGTGTGTGTGTGTGTGTGTGTGAGAGAGAGAGAGAGAGAGAGAGAGAGAGAGAGAGAGAGACCCAGATTTACTAAGCCTCTAAGTATACCCAAGTAATCAAAATCAGTACACAGTGTAGCTATCACACCCCTGTGTTTAGTGCAGCAGAGTTCACTAAATCCACATTATGAAATCAACAGATTGATGTATATGAACTCAATGGGATATTATATATCCACAAATAGGAATAAAATCATGTAAAAGCAAGAAAGTTGATGGAACTGATGGTCATTGTGTTATGCAAAATAAGCCAGGCTCAGGAATACATGACACATGTTTCATCTCTCATAATGCATCTAGAATTTTAAGAAACAGCTCAGGAGAAGAAAGGGAATTATTTGGGAAGGAGGAGACACCTAGGAGTAGCAAGCAGTGGGAACAAGAGGTGACAGTTGGGTCTGAATATTCAAAATACAGGATACACATGTATTAAAATGTCCCAGTAATACCCATTATTTTAGAAAACACATATCTGTTAAAATATACAGAGAATTTATCCTGGTTCTATAGCCATTATTGAACAAATGGAGTCTTGAAAAATGTTTTATGGCACATAATTTATTCATACGAAGTTAACAAACAAAACAAAGGCATTGTTATAAAATTCAGGAACGGAGATTCTCTGTATGAGGTGACCAACTCCTACAGTTGGTCCAGTGGTGAACAGAGGAAATAACAGAGGATTTAGGAATGCAGATAATGTCCTGGAGAGATGGCTCCATGATGAAAGTACTTGTTGCTTTTGCAAAGGATCCAGGTTCAGTTCCCAGTGCCCTCAGGGAGGCTCACAACTGTCCAGCCCTCTGCAGGCACCAGGCATTCATGAGATTTAATATATTCATGCAGGCAAATACTCATACACATAAAATATAATTAAGTAATTTCTTAAAAAAGAATGCAGATAACCCAGCACTGGTGGACAAATATTAATATACATACATGAAAATTTCATTGCAGTATATATTATTGCCGTACACACTTATTAAATGTGCTCTTTACCTAAAATAAAATGTTTGTTTTCAAATAAGTAAAAAAATATAATGGCATGTTTCTGGTTAATCTGAAATATTAGAATATTGAACAATTTATAACACAGGATAATGTTAGTTATTTATGAGTATTGCATAATGTTTTTCAATTTAACTTGGAAAGAAAACTAGTTCCAGACACATTTCTCCACATAGTCAAGGTCGTATTTCTTTGTGCGTGTGTATTTTGTCTTCTGATTAATAAAGCCAGAAAACAATTTGGGAGACAGAAGCAGCATTCTCAGAAACCTCACAATGAATACATTCCAATTAATGCTAATGAACTTCACAATACTAACTTCTCTGGCCTATCTGTTTCCTTCTTAGCTTTGTCAAAAAGATATTCTTAGAAAAGACTGTCTTAGTGCTCATCATCGCTGTGAGAAATGTCTGAAGGTTTGACTGATAAGTACACATTTCGTCCGTTCCCCTAGGGACAAAACTCAGTAGCCATTAGGGACCAACTGAAATAGGATGAGGTAAGTGAGTTTGGTTATACGGCAGAAAATCACTAAATACAAAATAAATGGAGCCAGCACAGTGTGATGATAAATAGCATCTGACACCAGGGACTGATGACTTGGAGTACAGTCTGCTCTATCAATCTTTTGGTGCTTAAATATTGATAATTAATTCAAAAGTTTGTAAAACACTGTATAGTAAAACCAAACAAATAAATATGTTTGTGAGGCAGAGCATATGACTACTGATTCTCTTCTCTGTCAGAGAACAGTCTTTAAATTTTAGGCTTAAAGTATTTGCAATGGGACAGCATGATGAATTGTTAGGTAAGGACACTTGCTGCCCAGTCTTCTGATCTTATGATTGGAGTTCAGTCCCTAGGTCTGGCATCCACACGGTGGAAGAATACTGACCCCCACAAATTGATCTCTTGATGTCTGATTTCAGTGTATGCAAATACAGACACACATAGATAGATAGGTAGGTAGGTAGATAGATAGATTTTAAGTGATTGTACTTCTAAATATCAGGCACTCTCTTTGTATGGTACACAGTGATAAGTCTGTCAACTTTACTAAACTTTATTAAATTATTTTAATTTTAATTTTATGTGCATGAGTGATTTGCCTATTTGTATGTTTATGTACCACATGCATGTAGTGCCTGAAAAGGCCAGAAGAGGGCACTGGATACCCTGGGGCTGAGATGGCTAACCACTGTGAGCTACCATAT
The DNA here is from genome assembly GCA_026225945.1 of Cricetomys ansorgei. NCBI lineage: Eukaryota > Metazoa > Chordata > Mammalia > Rodentia > Nesomyidae > Cricetomys > Cricetomys ansorgei. Next base: position 5,534,166 of record JAMJFZ010001228.1, on the reverse strand, counting down.
GAGTGAAGGAAATCATAATCAGGTCTTTTGCAAGAGAAGACAATGCTCTTAACCATTGAGCCATCTCTCCAGACCCTAAGGTATATTTTGTTGATGTTTTATCTCTAAGAGAAGGAAAAAATAAATTGACTGCCAAAGACTGCACAATTTGCATGTGGTAGGACTGAGTTTTAACAGTCTACCTTTCCTCTTAAACCTTTACATTATTCCTATGAGATCTTCATATTGGGAATGAAATAATAGATGAAAGTGATTTACAGAATGGAAGACCCATTCAGGGCCCTGGAGACCTCAATTACATTGAATGGTCCTTTAATTAACCTGCAATGTACATTGTGCTCAATGACTTTTATAACCAGTCACTTTAAAATCCAGGCCAATGGTCCATTGTGTAGAAGGATTCTAAATCATCCTATAAAAATGCATCACAGGGAGGTTAAGAGAGTATTCAGCAATCTAGGCAGAATTGTACACACAACTTAAAAGTAGCCAAGGATGCTAAATATTTATTTTCCACATTTTATTCACTGGAAGTTTTCTCCATGTAAATACTATAGGAATTGCTGAGCTAGATTTGACACTTCCAGGAAAAGGTGCTTTAGAAAGCTGTGTCTATGAAAGTATGTTAGTTTCCCAAGCTTACAGGTGGATGACAGGACATGGAAGCTTCTGTTTATAGCCATGTCCTCTGTGAAGGGACTGCATTCAGTATAACATGATTTCTGTCAGAAACAAATTGTCTTCTGTTCTGTTTTCCCCATGCCTATTCATAAACGACAAGAGGAAAATGCCAGAAATTTTTAAAGGAACACAGAAGCAGAATATACTAGGCAAACCCCACTAACAGTTTTATCTAAATGCTGGCACAAAAACAAAACCACAGAAAGAGTGGTAGAGATAATTAATTAATCTTCCATTTACTTTATGGACACTAAACTGTTTGTTATCAGTACCACAACCTGATGTACACATTTCAGCTTGAAGTTTGTGTGGTTGTTTTAGAGGATACAGCAACCACAGTGTGTTGTAGCTTTTATCCCGTCATTCTGAGTAGAAACTAAATAGTTTTGACTTTGCAGATAGAGCAGGATTAGTAGATGCTCTGTCTTGTTAGCTCTGCAAGAGTCAGAATCCCTAGCTCCCATTTCCCATGAATTGGTCTGGATGCTCAAACTGACAGGTCAGTTTCCACCTCCCCCCTCTCATTCTCTCTCTTTACCTACCTATCTCTCACACTTTTTATTTACTTAACAACTTTGAAGCTAAGACTTCTGTTATTATATACAGTTACAATTCTGATATACAGTGTGGATAGGTCAATATTTGAGATTTTAAAATTTGAGATTTTAGGGAATTTCACTGGCCTAGAACTGATTGTAGTTAGTGCTCATATAATATGAAATAAGTCTTTAGTTATTAGAAAGGCTTAGGAAATTTGGGCATACACAACAGTCTATCTAGAATAATCTCATGTAAACAAAATAGTTGAACTAGATAATCATTTAGAAATTTGGAAACTTTAACCCAGATTTCTTAATTGCCCTTTATGACTGTAAGTAAAAGATGTCAAATAGCAGAGCCAAAATAAGTTCCTGTAACTAAGTCCCTTTTTGGAAATAGGTTGACAAATGGCTAGTATACTGTTACAATATAGGTACATGTTATAGGTAAATGACAGATAGATAAATAAATAGATTTATATATTACATATGATAGAAAAATGACAGGTGGATAAATAATTGGTATAGTCAGAAATAGTAAATAGATGGAAGACAGAGAGGTAGATGATAGGTATAAAGATAGGTGATAAATGGATGATATAGATGATAGATACATGACAGATGGATTTTAGATGAGATATAGATAGGTGATTGACAGATGATAGATAAGTAATAGGTGAGAGACAGATGATATATTGATAATAGCTAAAAGGATGATAGATTATGGGTGAATAGATGGACAGGCAGGCAGATAGATGATAGTTTCAGTTAAGTTTCTATTGCTGAGATGAAAATACATTATTGGGGAAGAAAGAGTTAATTTCATCTGGTAACTTTCAGGTCACACTCCATCACTGAGGGAAGTTGGGGCAGGAACTGAAGCAGAAGCTATGGAGGAATGCTGCTTACTGCCTTGCTCCTTATGACTTGTCAGCCTGCTTTCCTATACAACTTAAGACCCAGGGTTGGCTCACGGTGACATAGGCCCTCCCACATCAAACATTAATTAAGAAACTTCTCAACAGATTTTGTCTATAGGCTAATCTTTGGAAGGCATTTTCTCCATTGAGCATCCCTGCTTCCAAACAACTCTGGCTTGTTCCAAGTTGACATAAAAATTACCAACACAATGGAAGATTAGAGATAGATAGCAGTCAGATTGGTGATAGGTAGGTAGATTAGATAGATTATGTGTGTCTTTGTGTGTGTGTGTCTGTGTCTGTGAAGTATTTTTAATTAAAATTTACAAGGATTTTTGTTACTTCTGAGTAGAAAAAATGGTGGAAATTCGAAGTCTACACCAACATGAAGAAGCAATGACACCTTATTGAACATTTAGGATTAGTGTTTACATCTCTGTTTTTTCCCCTTTAGTCCCATTGATTCCATTGTGATGATGTTCTTCCCTGGGCTCTTCATTTCTGGGAATTATGGTCTTTCCCTTAGAGAATAGTGAATGTGTTAGTTGAAGAGAGGCTCAAATCTTTTAAATCTGTAAAGCACTCATTGAAACCTAGTTTCTAAAACTTGCAAACATGTGCTCATAGTTTTCCATACCTTTTTGTTCTCAGATGCTACAGGCCTCTGTAGCAGATCAGAACAGTTGACCTATTCATCCTGTTTTGTTTTTTTTTTAACTTTGGAAAATAATTTTATTGTAAAGTTATCATTTTAAATTAATATTTTAAATTAGTATTTTAAATGTAACTTAACATATAAGGAAATCATTTTAATATTAAGGAATTTTAAGCATGAATTTAAACCATAGGCAAGTCATTACAACTCTTTTATGTAGTTGTACACATACTTTGTGGGCTCCTCCAAGAAGAAAAGGAGGCATAATCATAGGTTCAAACTCTTCTAGACCTCTGCAGAGGGAACCACTGTCAGGGCCTAGAGCAGGTTTTAATTGATTCAGAACTACTCAGATGCAGATCGTAAGATCAAACATCCCACACCAAAGCCCAATACATAAAGACAGTACAAAATGCCAAGACCTAGTCATCCCTTCCCCCAACAGTACACAAAAAAATATTTTATGCACACCTAAAATACTTTTACAACAGTTTTAATTGTTCTGTATTTTATACCCGAACTTATGTCAATTTAACACATTGGGTATGATAAATAACACTACTAAAAATATAAGTTAATACATAGTTAATATTTTATATTATTAATTTCATAAGCTCGAAGGTGTCATTACACATAATTTTAGTAAGTGTCTGATCATTCATTTTGGGGATGTTCTGTAACTATTTCTGGACTTTTCAGTGATTTTTCAATGCCTAAGAGTGAAGATATGTCTCTTTGGCAAGAAGCTGCAGAATGTGAGTGTTCATTCTACTGCCTTTCCCTTGGATTCCCTGGGACTGGGTTTCTGCATTGAACTGGTGGCACTAGTTTTTATACTTGCGTTATTGAAGTCCGGTTTTTCCTGAATTCTTTTACAACATGATTCTAACTGGGTTGAAAAAATTGTGTTTTGAACTCTATGGTCAAACACTGACATTTTGTTGAAAAACCAGAGATGAATCTCAAACACAAATTTAGAAATAGCCAAAGACTTGGTTGTTGGTGCTGCCTCTGAGAGTTTGCACATGTAGACAACCACTACTTGGCACTTGTGTACTCATGCTATTTGATTTGAGAAGAATACTGCATAGTACACTGAAAGAGATTTCATAGCCTCTTAAAATTCTAATAAAATCGATATGGTCATTCATTTTCTCTGACTTACGTGACGTACTGGACAAGGCAAGGTATGTCCAAGAAAGCTTGCTGACTCTCTTGAGTACCTGGACACTGCAAGACCAACCAGAGCTACCACTACCTGGCTCAGAGGCCACACCCTCTGGTTGTTGGTGGAACAAACAACATGGGACATGAAACAGCATAAAGGTTGGGCTCTCATTAGGAGAAATCCACCCAAGTTGCAAGAGAAAGAAAAGTGAGAAAGCCGAGCACATTTTGATGAGGAGGAGACAAGGTATGCAATAGCCTCCATCTCTAAACTAGGCCTTGTAGCACTTGGAAAGCTTATAAAAATTCTTTTTAAAATTTTTACTTCTCTCATTTAATACATTCCAATACTTCTCCACCCTCCCTTTACTCCTATCCTTCTCCCCTCTCCCCCAGATCTCACCCCCATCCTTCCACTCTTACCCCTGCCTCTCCCCACAAAAGAGTAGTCTTCCCAGGGTGACTGGTCAAATATGGCATGACAAGATGGAATAAGGTCAGGAATAATTCCCCACTTCAAGGTTCATCCTATTTTAAAATGAAAATTACCAACTATACAACCCTATGAGCCATACTGTTAACATGCTGTCTCCCTATGGTTCAGACTTATATTATAGCAAAATAATAATTTCAAGGTAAATCTATCTTAATAGCAAAAGGATAAATTAGTTTTTCACTGTGATGTTTCTATCGCTAAACATCAGTAAGTCTGCCACATGAAATAGAGGAAAATCAAAATACCAGCTTTCTCCTTTGCAGAAGAGGGAAATTTTTCCAGTAAGGCAGGATTGCATACAATTTTTGTGGCCAAACACTGTCTCCAAAGTGAGATGATATTGGAATACAATTATGATTAATCATGGTTAGAAGAATTCCGTCATATTTTCCAAAATCAATTGTCTTTGAGACAATATGTTCAAGGTTACTGTATATAGAAAGTCAGATATGAGAGGCTAAAGGGAAAGTTGTATTTGCTATTTAGCTGAAAATTGGTCCCAAATGCTAGGAAGGAGTGTAGTGGGTAAACCAGAACACTACCAGCAGATTCCTTTGTAGGTGTCATAGTTCTTCCTTCTTTTTCTTCTTCTTCCTTATTCTCATTCTTCTTCTTCTTATTATTATTATTAGTTAAAATAGAATTACATCATTATTCTGTGTCAGTAGGCTCGGACCAAAGCTGAGTATACATATTGTTGCATTCCAATTCAGTTTTCCAACGTTTTCCTCAGACTATTTCCAGCTATTGCAAAGATAATAAACTCAGAGATGGCTCAAGACAGAAAAGTTGTGCTGTGAATATATAATATGAATTCAACAGAGCTTACACACAGGTATGTCCAACCTATAGTTGCACATGGCCAAGGATATTAAGAATGAGACATATCGTCCCATCTGAAAAAAGTGTGGCCTCTTCTGGACCAGTTTTCTGGCTACCACGACACCCATCTGGTCACCTCACTGCCTGCCATACCAGAGTAAAGACGCTGTTCCTGTGGCTGTGGCTGCTGCTTGGGGTGCCCTCTCTGATGGGGTTGAGGAAAACACAGACTGCAATGATACAGGGGGCTGCAGGCACAAAGGCTGGTGACAAGATGGATAGATAATGCTGGGTGGGGGATGGGGCCCAGATGCCTTGAGTCTCAGTGGGCTCTGACCCTAGAACATGCTGCCAAGCTTCAGGAGCACCCTGATTCTGGACAGCTGCAGGGTGTCCCAGCTCAAGAATGTTCCATAGATGGGGTTGAGCCTCATTTAAAACAGGATGCTCATTTGGAACAGAATGGTTTGAGTTCCATCTGCATAGCCAACACCACTAGAGTTTGCCTGGTACTGGACACTGGCTTCATGAGGATGCCTGGGGGCCTATGGGATTCCTGGTGCCTGAGAGATGCTGGGAACCTTCAGGAGGTCCAGGTGCATGTGGGATGGCCAGATACCTGTGGGAAGTCCAGGAGATGGGGATGTCTGAGTGACTGGGTATGGCCAGTACCTTTGTGATCTCTCAGTATCTGGAAGCCTGTGGGAAGAATGGTTGCCTGCATTATGTCCAGATGTCTGTGAGATGGCCAGTGCCTGCATAATATCTAGATATTTGCAGGGTGCCCTAATATCTGCTGGAGGTCCAAGTTTCTGCAAGATCTCCTGGTGCCTGTGGGATGTCTGAGTGCCTGTGGGATGCCTGGGGATTTGGTAGACGCCCTGGTACCTGTGGGATATCCTGGTGCCTCCGGGAGGTCTGGGTGCCTGCAAGAGGCCCTGGTGATTGCTGGATGACCAGGTACCTGTCTGATGTTTGGGTGACTGAGGGATGACCAGATGCCTGGGTAGTATCCAGTTGTCTAAGTGATGTCTCTGTGCCTGTAAGAAGTCTGTGGGCCTGCAGGAGGTCTGAATGCCTGCAGGAAGTCTAGCTGTCTGCTGGACATGCGGGCACCTATGGTATGCTGTAGTGCACTCAAGAAGCCCCAATGCCTGTGAGAGATCTGGGTCCCTGAAGGATGACCAGATGCCCATGGTAGCCTGTGGAAAGACTGGGAGCCTTCATGAAATCTGTCTATCTGTGGGTTGGCTGAGAGCCTGTGAGATGCCTGAGACTCTTCAGGATTCCCTGGTGCCCACTGGAGATTCTGGCACCTACAGGAGGCATTGGTGCCTACAGAATGTCTGGGTACCTGCAGAATGTACAGATATCTGAAGGAAGCCCTTAGCATGTGAGAAGTCCTGGTGCCTGCAGGAAGTCTTGGTGCCTGTGGGATGTTCAGGTGCCTGTTCGATTTCCAGGTGCCTATGGGATGCCCTAGTGCCTGCTAGATATACCAGTGCCTGTGTGATGTTCAGGTGCCTGTGGGATGTCTGGGTACCTGCAGGATGTTTGGGTATCTGTGGGATGTCTGCAGGATTACCAGATGCTAAGAAATGCCTGTTGAAGACTGGGTGTCTGTGTGATGTCCAGTGTCTGCAGGTTGGCTAGGTTCCCTGTGATGCTGGGACATCTGCAGGACTCCCTGGTGCCTGCAGGAGGCCCTGGTGCCTGCAAGATGTCTGGGTACTTGCAAGATATCTGCGTCCCTGTAGAATGTCTGGATGTCTTCAGGAGGACTAGGTACCTGTAGGAGGTACTGGTGCCTGCCAAATATCTGGGTGCCTGATGGATGACTGGTACCTGTGTGATATCCATGTGCTGGCAAGATGTCCAGGTGCCTACAGGATATCTGGGTGACTACAGGATGTCCAGGCACCTGCTGGATGCCCTAGTACCTGTTCATAACCCTGGTGCCTATGTGATATCCGGGTACCCAAGGGATGACCAGTTTCCTGTGGAAGGCCCTGTTCCCTGTGGTATGTCATGGGGCTTGCTGAATGTCCCTGTGTGTACAGTACACTGGGGAGCCAGCTCATTGTCTGAGTTTGGGCAGTGAAGTCCAACTTTGGGTTAAACTCTGTCATGCTTCATCTTGGGCTAATATGGTCCAGGTCAAATTCCACAATCAGAGCAGCCTTCTGTCACCAAAGACCATGATGAAATCCATGCTCCTGCCACACAAGCTTGACACAATTGTTTTTAAAATTGTTTTTATTTTCTGAGAGCACAGGGATAGGAGGGTGAAACAGGGAGAAATGGGAAGAAGGTGTTATCAAGACACTCTATATGAAACTCGTTATTAATAAAAGCAGTATTAAAAACAAAAAGAATAAGACATATCAACATACAGCTGTGAAATTTCTAAAAAAAATATTCTGTAAACTTTTGGTAACTTAATTCTGAAGTTCTCTTATATAAGAAGACTGTCATGATGTCAAGAAGTTGGATACACCAGTCCAGGTTTCTCTTTCTTATAAGAGAAAGAAAGTCAGTCAGTCCAAAATTAACTTATTTTACAATGGCTACTGGTATCCTTGTCTTAGAGTAGATTTGATGATCAAATAAAGGAATTGCTTCATCTCTGTCTATCTGCCTGTCTGTCTGTCTTTTTAGTTTTTTTATAGGTAGTCTCATTTTAAAAAGATATATAAATAGAATGCATGCACAAGGCAGCACTATGATAAGGATAAGATGTGAACTTGTTTCTATCTAAGGCTGACTTTGCTATTTCTTTTTCTACCTCCTGGCAGGTGTACTCTTAAATCTCAGTACCAGAAGGCATCTATATTTACAAGTAATTATATCTCCTAAGTGCTGTCAAAATAATGAATTGAGAAGCAAGAAAACCATGAAAATGACAATGGAGTGAGAATTAATGATATGGTAAGAGAGACAGGAGAAGAAGGAGAAGAAAAATAAGGCAGAAAAGTGAAGAAATCTAGTGTAAATGACGAGAATAAATGGAAAAGATGAAAGATAGGAAAGAGATACAGACATCTATAAATGAGAAAGAACAGAAAGAGGGAAAATAGAGGCAGGCTAGAAGGTAAGAGGGCAGAAGGAAATGAACCAGTTATAGGTGCTAATTATCAGCTTTGTTCATACAAATTAGAATATTATAGTATTATTTCTGTTGCCATGAGAAAATTTCCTGATATAAATCAATTTAAAGAAGAAAATATTTATTTTAGCTTACAACTCCAAGTTACAGTCCATCACTGTGGAGAAGCCACAGCTCTAGGTGTGAGCTTGAAACATCATATCCACAGTCAAGAGCAGAGGGAAATGAATGCACTCATGCATGCTTGCTTCTGCTCAGCTGGATTTCTCAACTCCTAGACAGTTCAGTACCCCACTTCTAGGCTATGATGCAATCCACATTGGAGACGGGTCTTCCATATCAATTAATTCAATTAAAGCGATCCCTCACAGACATATCCACAGGCTAACTCCTTGTAGACCATCACTTATTAAGACTGTCTTCCAAGGTGATTGCAGCTTATTTCAAGTTGATAGTTAAAGCTAACCACCACAGTAGGGAAGATGATTCTGATATTTATCTGGGTAGCATGTTAAAAACTTATCATGTTGCTTCAAGTTATATTAAGCATACCATAGACCTCACAGCATCAATTTTTTTGTTTATTTATTTATTGTTTCTAATTATAGGACAGATACACAAAGTCTAACTAGAGGTAAGAGCAAACTTTTTAAAATTTAGGAAAAGCAGATCTTTAATAGCTGTGTATAACTAAATCTACAATAATTAAGAATAGATATTAATTTATCTTTTTGTATTATTTATTTAATGTTAGCTTTTTTCCCTTTCCATGATACATCCTGGGAATAAACAAAACAAACAAACATGGCACATAACTCCACCCTTTAGTATTTGTTTGAGTGATCAGTATTCCATAATGTTTCAATCTTGGCCTTTCTCAAGCCTGAGGTCTACTTGCCTAGTTGTGAAGGAAAACTTAGTCTCCCTATCTGTATTGCACAGTAAAACACACATTTTGAAGTATACATGGACTATACAGATAATGAATTTGGAGAATTCAGAAGTCTCTGAGAAGCATGTTCTAGGCACAAGCTATTGGGGAAACATGTTTAGGGTTATAAAAATGGGAAGAATAAAAATTATCAATGATGATCCCTAATGTTCTGTAATTGAATTCTTAGAATTAAGAAATTTTTAAAAGGTAGTTTACTTGTATAACAAGCAAAACAAACAAACAAATACATAAATAAATAAATAAAACACAAAAGAATCAGAACAAAATTCAGTGGGTCCGCAAGTCTTGCAAATCTAAACAGGAGGCCAACGTCCATAGGTCTTAAATCTAGGCAAACCCACAATTTTTAGATTACACTTATTTAGTGTGTGTGTGTGTGTGTGTGTGTGTGTGTGTGTGTGTGTGTTGTGGAGGATGGCAATACATGTGGACGTCAGAGGACAGCTTATGAAGATCAGTTCTCTCCTTCTACCACAAAGGTTCCATTGATCAAACTCAGGGTCAAGTTTAGTTGCAAGTACATTTGCCCATTGAACCATCTCACTTGCCCCATAAATTTAAAAATCAAAAGAATGTAAATAATACCTTCCTGGGAAACATGAAATCATAAGAATTTTGACCACATTCAACTGTTGGAATGCCAGAAATAGAAGTAAATGTGTTTTCTGTTAATATCCCTGTTACCCAAACAGGATGCCTTAGTGACTTTTTCTATTTCTGTGATGAAAGATAAGAACCAAGTCAACTTACAGAGGAAAGGGTTCATTTGGCTTTTTGCTTTCAGAGGGTTACAGTCCATGATGTTGAGCTAGGGCAGCAGGCTGTAGGCACAGCAACTGGAATAGAAACTGGGGTCTCACATTTCAAATCACAACCAGGAAATAGAAAACAAATTGTGAATGTGTGGATCTTTGAAATATTTCAAAGTCTGCCTCCAGTGACATACTTCCTTCATCAAGGTCATATCTCCTATTCAACCCAAACAACCCCATCAACTGGGGACCATGTCTTCAAACATCGAAGCTATGGGGCAACATTTTCATCTACATATATTTCTATGGGGCAATATTTCATTCAAACCACCACACAGTAACTTGATGTCTTGAAACCAGTGTAAAAGCTTCACATTCCTGAGAATGTTACCTTTTGTAAGAACTACTAGTAGAGGGAGAAAGGGGGAAGAGGGGAAAAGAGAGAGGCAGGGGAGCCATAGTGTATCAGTTGCTTCTTTGTTGTTCTTATCAAATGCCCTGACAAGAAACAAGTTAGAAGAGAAAAGAATAAACTTAGCTTACACTTCCAGGTCACAATCTGTCACTGAGGGAAGGCATGGTAGCAGACGTGAGAAGCTGAACACATTTTTTCTGTACACAGGGCGTATAGAGAGAGAACAGGAAGTATGGCTAGGCTACAAAACTCAAAACCCCTCACTGCCCAGTGTGATGCATGCTCCCTGCAAGATTCCACCACCCAAAGGTTTCACAATCTCCCCCAAACAGTACCACCAGCTGGGGACCAAATACAGGAGCCTGTAGACTCCACAGTATAGAGGCTATTTCATATTCAAACCACTACACATAGGAATAAATCTAGATGAATTCATGTCTAAATGCATCTCTCCCAAAATACCAATCCTGGCTGTCTTTTATAGCAGGGTGTGAATATGTCTTTTGTTTTCTTACTCTGTAGTTAGTAATAATTTTTATTGCATCTCTGTCAATAAAGATGCATTATTTCCCCCAACCTTTATGAAATGTAACAAATGAGATTTTCATGTAATATCCTCTATTAGTCCACAATTGTTTAGATGACAGAATGATAGACAGATTTGTGGTGAGGTAGCCCCTTATTATGGGTCATGTGTCTTTCGGTCTGGATTGAAGCGGAAATAATGGCTTATATATCATCTCTCTGAGCTTCTGTGTTGAGTGTTTCTGCACCAGGCTGCTATCCTCTGAGGGCCTGTCTCTGTGCATCGTGAGCAGTTAACAACCTTACTCTGGCATTTCAGGGGAATGAATTGTGAATTTTCAATGATATTTTATGCCTTCCAGTCTAGCGGCACTTCCCTGGAGTGTAGGTGCTGAGCTTTTTAACAGTTTTGCATGTCAAAGTTTGGTAACTGTATATACCTGGAATGTTAGGGAAGCCTGTAGCTCCCTCTGTCCCACCATTGTAATGAGAAAACTAGTTTGAGCTGAACAGAAATTAAACAGTAGCAAGGTTTTCTGCTGGCTTGTTCCACAGCAAAACATTGGCTGAAAAGAATGGATCTTTGAGATGAACTTGCTGCCAGCGGCATCTTATTTCTGGCAAGTGCTAAAAGAAATGATGCTAATAGCATTAGCCAACAAGCCAGGGCTCCAAGAGTGCCTAATGAGCCTTGCAACTCTCATTTACTCCAGCCAAAATGGGAGAGCATCATTTGAAAACATGGCCAAAGTCACATTCAGCACATTCAGCATGTGACATCAATGTGGAAGGAAGGAGGGAGGGGATGAGCACTGGGAAGGGTGTCAAAGTTAAGGCACCATAGGTGGTACTAAAGGAGACTAAGACGGAACTCAGAGAAAAGTGGGGTGATTCATCTTATACTCAAAAAGATGGAACTAAGCAAAGCGCATAAGGCTGGTAGAGCTTGTGTGTGTGTGTGTGTGTGTACAAATGAGTGTGTGCAGATGCATGTATCTGTGAAGGAGTGTAGAGGAGATTATCGGATGTCCTGCTCTGTTATTCTCAGCCTCATTTATTTGGAACAATGTCTCTCATTGAATCTGAAGCTCAGATGACAGCCAGCAAGTCCCAGCTATCCTCCTGTCTCTGAGACTACATTGCTGGGGTTATAGTCAGATGTGCATCTACACCTACTTCTTACCTCTGCGCTAGGAATGTGAACTCTTGCATGTACAGCAAGTGTTCTTACCACTGAGTCATCTTCCCAGGCCCATGAGTAAATATTTTAGTTCTGTGTAAAAGATTAACTACTTATGTTCCTTTCTCTGTGTGGTTCCTTCAATTATATCTAAGTACTGGGAGAGAACAATGTAGACTTTCCTTCGGTTAGTGCACTTAGGCACATATTTTATCCTGTAGATATTTCACTCTGCTTCACCACAGCACCACATGGTGAGTTCATGGGACAAAATACAAAGTAAGTTAGGCTATATGAAGTGACAAAGGTAGAGAACATTGTGAATGCTAATTCCCTTAATTAAATTTGTGAGTAATTTTTGCTTTTTCTTACTTAGCAATTAGTGGTCCAGGGATGTTTTCCTTGGCTTGGCAGGATTTATTTTCTCACATTTGTTTATGTGAAATAGTTACCAGAAACCTTCTTTGTTTGTAAAAAAAGAGAAAGACCCTACTGACTGTAATCTGTGTGGGCATGGGCTGGACATATCCACATGAAGTTGGTAGAAGTGGTAAACAATCAAAAAACATTTACAGAAATTGTTTTGAGAATGAGCAGATATGTATTTATCATCTCGCTTCCTTTCCTTGTGGATACTTAATACAAAGGAGAGTCAATTCCCCTTGCAGCTTTATGACATTGGCGATGGAGATTCTAATTTCCCAAGTGAAACACTTTTTACACAGTGGTGGCTTTGGGAGACAGGTCTGAACCTCATTAAACTCCTCGTGTGTTATACATGGACAACCTAATTTGATTCCTGTACAAACAGGCAAATGGGCTGTCCGTGTAAATTAAATCCAAGCGCAAACAGGTGTCACTGTGGCACTAGATTACATGAGCATTTGTCTCATAAATGAAAATATGAATTAAACTGTTAATTTCAGTACAGATACTAGAAAAAGCAAGTCCCCAGCTGTAGGAGTCAAAGCAGAACAGTGTTGTTCTTGGGTGAATTACAGTGTTCTTCTCTTAGATGCATCTTTCTCTGGTTAACATTTCCTTTATAGGCATCTCTTTTCAAACTGAATTTTCTGTAGTACAGATATTTTCTTCAATTAAAATTCCTTAACTTACATTTGTACTTGTTGTGGTTTGAATGAAAATGGCCCCCATAGGCTCATAAAGAGCGGCTCTATTGAGACTTGTGGGCTTGTTAGAGGACATGTATCACTGGGGAAGGGCTTTGAGGTTTCAAAAGCTCAAGCCAGACCCAGTGTCATTCTCTCTTTCTGGAGCTTGCTGATCCAGAGTAGAACTTTTGGGTTTCTCTCCAGCACCATGTCTTCCTGTGAGCCACCATGCTTCCCACCATGCAGGCAATGGACTAAACCTCTGAACTGAAGGCCAGCTACAATGAAATATTTTCCTTTATAAGAGGTGCCATGGTCATGCTGTCTTTTCACAGCAATAAATCCCTCACTAAGATAGTACCCATAAATTCTGTTCCTGTGAACCTTCACGCCACTGTAACCATCTTTCAGAGGTTGTAAGGCAGAGAAATAGCTCCATGCTGCCACCCATAGCAGCCTCAGCAAACCTTTAATGCTTTAGGGACTGCAACTCAGGTTAAACCAGCTCCTTGGCTTCAGTACAGAAAAGAATTTCAGAGTGAACTGATGTGGAACAGAGTTAGATATTTATTAGAAGAGATTTTAATATAGCTCTCAAGCAGCAGAGTTAAGAGAAAGATGAAATCCTGTAGAAAGGAAGGAAGATGCATCAAAAGCATGGGAGTGGGCATCTCAGAGAGAGAGAAAGAGAATCACATTTAATCCTTTTCACAAGAGTCTATGTTGGATTTCAGATTTTGAATGTATAACTTCAAAGGGTTTTTAAACCTAAATGAGATACCACGGGAATTCCTTTGGGGCACCTTAGAGGATTGCAGCTGCTGAGGGGAGTGGGTAGAGCTCAGAGATGCAGGAAGGTGAGATCACTGAGTAGGTCCTGAGCAGCACCTGGGACTACAGTTGATTAGGGGAACTGGTAGAGCTCAGAGATACCGGAATTTAGATTCACAGCTTGAAGATCATTTTGTATTTCATTCTTGTGTGTCTTCGTGGAAGGTAACATGACTTGCTCATCTTCAATTGTTCCTTATCGAACACAATACTCAGAAGTGTGTAATCACCCAATCATTCAGTAAATATGGAATGAATGAAATCTGATGTTAAAGGAAGCTCATGGATTGTCAGTCACCAAAGACAGTTATGATTCTTGTAAGAGAACATGATACTCCCTGATATCTGAGGGATAATGTTTTTCAATTCTTCTCTTTCTTCTTTTCTTTTATTACCCTCCTTCTCTTCCTTTTCTAGTCCCCACTTCCTCCCTCCCTCTCTCCCTCCTTCCCTCCATCCCTTCCTCCCTTCATTCTCCCCTCATTTTCCTCTCTCCCTTCCTTCCTCTCTTCCTTCCTTCCCTTCCTTTTTCCCTCCTTCCCTTCTCCCATCCCTCTTTCCCTTCCTCCACCCCCTTCCTCCTTTTCTTCTTCTTTCCCCACCTCCTTCGTTCTTGCCATTCCTTATCAGACTTCCTTTCTATTTGCCTTCCTACCTTCCTCCTTTCCTTCTTTGACTCTTATGTTTCCTTCTTGCTCTCCTCTGATCCTCTGAGATTTTTACCCCTCTCCTTTCCTGACTTCTTCATTCTTCCACTTCCCTTCTCTCTTTCTCTTTTTCTACTGCCCTGTCCCACTCTATACTAGTGTTTCAATTACAGAGTTTAACAATTAGAAATGATATTTTCTTAAAACTATTCAGGTCCTCACAAGAAACTCTCATCTTTATCTGAATATATTAACAATGTGCAAAAGAAAACGCCGGGATATAGGATCTCTTAAATAAAGATGTGGTTTCCTCCACATGTGTTGTGTAACAGAACAGATAATTGGAGAATATTTCATAGTTTCTAGAAAAAAATTTAGATACTTCTGTTTTATACCTAGCATAACTCTTGTGTGTTCTATCATTACAAAAACTCTTCAAAGTTAGGGAATTATATTATTTAAATGTTGTGGGAGCTGTGATGCTGCCCTTCTGTGGATGACTGTCTAAAACACTGGTCTGCATCCAAAAACATGAGTTTAGAGGACATTAATCACCTGAGACAGAAAGAAGACAGATGGGCCTTAGGTACCCAATATTCTTTAGCAGTTGTCCAACCCCTCTTGTTCATTATCGCCTAAAAACAGATAAAAACAATTGTCATTGGAAGTTGTTAACCGACATCAAGTATTGTTCTGAATCTCCCGTATACAACTTTTCTTCTCATAACATGAGGATAAAAGTGTTAAATGCATTGTTTTGTGAGGGGAATAATAGCTCAAAACTGCATTAAAAGATTAAGACATCTTTTAAGGTAAAAATATTATTTTTAGCCTATCTCCAATTTTCAGTAGGAAAGAAATCCAAGCCCTGTTGGGAATTCATGATCTTGTTCTATCTCCCTTTGTGGAGTGACTGGCTTATTTGTGTCTAATGAATGTCACCCAAAAAAGAGAGAA
The DNA here is from genome assembly GCA_026225945.1 of Cricetomys ansorgei. Taxonomy (NCBI): domain Eukaryota; kingdom Metazoa; phylum Chordata; class Mammalia; order Rodentia; family Nesomyidae; genus Cricetomys; species Cricetomys ansorgei. The sequence goes on along the minus strand of JAMJFZ010001228.1, from coordinate 5,518,406 downwards.
AGTAAAGAAAAGAAAATTAAGAAAACCACACAGATAAGTGATCAATGTCAATCTATTTTGGAAGATATGTATAGCACATACATCACCTGGCTTACTTCAAACCTCAAACAACCCAAGCGACTATTTAACAGGTGCCTCAGGGAGCTCAGCGTAATCAAAGTGTCTTCCAATAGTCTTTGCTCTCAAGAGTTACTTCAACCTAGGAATTGAGATGAGACCCTGATAAAGTAAGTTCATCTTCCTTTGTCTCAGAAGTGTGACCCTTACATTCTTGTCTGTTATGCTGTTGTTAGTAAAAGATGAATACTGCAAGGGAGATGTACAAGAAAATTCTTGTAAAGTGAGTAATATTCTTGGTGACATTCATCTAATGTTACTTGCCTTGTTGCTATGACAGAATACACGACAAAAGAATTTACTTTGGCTCTCACTGTGAAGGCCCAGTCCTTCGTGGCAGGGAACTCATGGTGGTAGGAGCATGAAGCAGCTGGTCGCATTACGTTTTCAGTTAAGTAGCAGAGAGTGATGAATGTTCATGCCTGGTTAGTTGTCTCTTTCTTATTCAGACCACAGAATGGTGCTGCTCACATTGAGACTGGTTCCTTCCTCCTCAGTTAAATCAGTCTAAAAGCCCTCTCATGGACATACTTGGAAGTTCATCTCCTAAGTAATTCTAGATTCTGCCAAGTTAATAATCAGGATTAACTGCCACAGTCTTTATAGACACTTGTCCTAAAGACTGCAGCTCCTATCCTCTTATCAGTAATTTAATCCATGGCACTAAATTGAGAATGTAGAGTATACTAGTACTTTCCACTAATGATTTTCATCATTGTATACAGTGGATTATAAAAATTATGTACAGCTGGTATGATGGCTCAGCAGGTAGAGGGACTTGCTGAAAGCCTAACAATCTGGGTTTGATCTTCAAGTCCCACATATTGGAGGAAGAGAACGGATTCCTGAAAGTTACCCTCTGACATTCACACAGATGCAGCAGCACACATATATCATTAATAAAGAAATGTGAAATAAAGGTATGCAAATGCTGTCTATCACTTGGAACTCTTCTTGCGTATTGCAAGCCGGCTTTCTATCAATCCATGTTATTACCAACTAGATGCCCAACAGCACTGAGCCTGCCATAGAAATTCTTTCCTTTATATATGGATCTCATGGATAATGCCCAATAAATGCAGCCAGGCATGCATCCCTTTTCATTTTCTTCCTAACATAGCTGATCTGTTCATCATCAGCTATGACAAAGACATGATGGCATACACAGTAAGATTCGACCAAGGAAATTGCTGTCATTGAAAGAATGGGGTGCATGATAATCATGTCAGGCTTAATGTCATTTAGGGAGGTGTAGGGAAGATATAAATAAACATGCTAATCAGGAACACTTGCTTCATGCTGTCTGAAAGGTATTTAGTCTATGTACAAGCCAAGTTAGAGTGAGCTTTTTATTGCTAACTATAAAGTTTATATTTTTTGCGCCTGTGTGTGTATGCATGCTCATGTATGTACATAGGTGCAAGTATTTGTGCAAGATTATGTACATGGAGGCCAGAAGGTCTATGTTATATTTGAGACAGAGTCTCTCACTGGGACCTGGAGTTCACCACCTAAGCTAGGTCATCTAGCCAGAAAGCTCCAGGTGTCCACCCAGCCTCTGTGTCCTCAGCGTGGGATTACAAATGCCCACCACTACACCTTTTTACATGATTTTTACATGGCTTCTGGGAATTAATTCAAGTCTTCATCTTTACGTAGCAGACACTTTACCACTTTCAGTCCCTTGAAATTCATAGCTTAATGGCAGTTACCCCTACAGAAAATGATGCCTATAGATAATAGTGGTGAGTTTCCCAGTTACTGGTGACTCCTCTGACATAGGGGTTAATTCCTTTGTTCAGTGTCTTGAAGTCAGTTTTGTCAACAGATTAAGAGTTGGGTCATGCAGACTGTGTTTCCTAAACTGGTGGAATGATTCCTTAAAATAACTTGACGTTTGATTTAGCAGAAATCCTTTAACTCAAATCTGAGGAAATAGTTGGTTTAAGGACTCTAAGATTAACTTCAAATACTTGTTTCTTGTTCTGGCTCATTGGAGGAACTGGCAGCTGTTCATGAAAAACTGGATGGGCACAGCAGGGCCCTGTGCCCATGGCTGCCCTGTCTGCAATCTGTCTGCTAGACTGACATATGCTGGGCCCCTGGTGAATCCGTTAGACAACTTAGGAAACACTGAGAGAGAGAGAGAAATGACCATTGTCTTTTAGAAGTAGGAGACACAAATTTCAATGTCATTTAATAATTTTAGCGTAAAAATACCAGTTAAACCACCTCCTTCAACTCATCCTGGAAGTCTGAGGTGCTATTCTTAGCATCTTATTTTTCCCTGGGAAATCATTGGAACATAAGTGGATCACTCTTCTGCAACTTCCCATATCTACTGCTGCATTTATTTTTTTAAAATACATTCTTAGATATTTTCATTTAGTTGTTTAATAATTATAATGGTTGGGGTTTTTTTTTGTCAACTTACCACAAAAGTAGACATATTTTGGAAAAGGAATCTCATTGATATAATGCCTTTACCAAATTGCCAGTCAGCAAGCCTATGAGGTGTTCTCTTGACTCATGGTTGATGTAGGCAGGTATATGAAAGCAAACTGAGTAAGTCATGATCAAGCCAGTGAACAGCTTTTCTCCATGGCTTCTGCACCATTCCTTCCTCCAGGTTCCTGCTTTAAGTCCTTACCTTGACTTCCCTTGATCATGGGCTACATGCTATCAACCCATATAAACACTCTCCTTCCCAAATTGCTTTTAGGTGTTTACTCACATCAATAGAAGCCCTAACTAAGCTAATAATTCTTCGTCATTTTCATGATGAGGTGCTTTTCTTCTGAACTGAAAGCAGTTGCTAAGGATCTGCATCCACTGACAATAGTCATGTCTTCAAATATTTCTCTGTCTCCTGAATATAATACAATTCCTGACCTTTTACTACAACTTGCTTTCTTATTTTTGCTCTTTTATAACAAAATCCTTAAAAGATAGCTTATTTTTGTCAACTTAACACAACCTAGAGTCACCAGAACTGAGTCTCAAATTGTCTATCTCAAGTTGGCTTGTGCACATGTCTGTGAGGATTGTCTCAATTGAGTTCCTCGATATGGGAAGGCCCAGCTATTTTGGGCAGCATCATTCCCTGGGCACAGTATCCTGAACTGTATAATGAGTGGAGAAATTGAAGTGAGTACAAGCAAGCAAGGAAGTGAGCATGTCCACATTCATTTCTCTCGGCTACTGATTGTGGATGTGATGCGATCAGATTCTTGAAGTTCCTCCCTTGACTTCCTCACAGTGATAGAAGGAACTTGGAATTAAAATCCAAGTTTAATAGGAATTTCTTTCCTCAATTGCCTTTATCATGGTGCTTTATTATCACAGCAGAAATGAAAACAAAGTAGTTTTCTGTATATATTAGTTCTAATTCTTCTACTTTTATTTTCCATTTCAATTCATGTAATCAGGTTTTGGCCCCGACTGTCCTGTCAAATTCTCTTAACAGTATCAGCAACATCTTCCCATGGCTAAATCCTGAATTCAGTCCTAAGTCTTCCCCACACTTACAATGACAATTATTCCAATTTATCATATTTCCTTTCATCTTGCTATAGATTTTTTTATTGTTCATGTTGTTTTGAGATGCTGACCTTGAATATACTATGAAACCAAGTGTAACCTTGAACTTTTGATCTTTCTGCTTTTACACCCAAGAACTGGGTTAATAGACATGTGTCACTGTTATCCGCTAGGGGTTTTGGTTTTGCCTCGTATTCTCTGACAACTGAAGAATTAGAAGGCAAAAAATAAATCACCTCAGCAAGAAAGCAATTTTATTAAAAAAGAAAGTGCATTCTTATACCTACACAGAAACAGATTTCTCACAAGTAGAGAGGGGACTAAGAAACTGAAATCATTTCCCCATGGAGGGTTGGGGGTTTTAAGCATTTCCAGTGGCCTGGGACATGGCCTTCCTCCCCTCTTTTTTGATTGGTCAACTTCTAAAAGGATCTATGGACTGATTGGCTCACAGTCAATGTCCAAGGGTTTGCCTAGAATATGTCTGAGTAAGATAGTTGAAAGAAGGGCCATGTGTGGAGCTGTTAAATCTTTGTCCTGGAAGAAGAATATGGAGTATGTCATCTTATTTATTTATAGCTTATTTTCCTATCTGCCTGCCTGCCAGAGTGTTAGTTGATGCTTTCATTCCCTCACCACCACACCTGATTTATGCCATGGTGCTGTGCATGGAACCCAGGGCTTTGTGAATACTAAGTAAGTATTCCCCCTACTGAGCTGAACCTCAGCCCTCTAGATTTGTCTTAAGTCTTATTTGCATTTCCTACTGTTTTTTTTTTTTCTTTACCATTAAAATAGTAGAGTGACCTGAACCTGTGGTTGTCTTGAAGATCTTTTCTAGTCCTACACGGTTACAAATCATCTGTATCTTGATCTCAAGTTTGCATCTTTACCTACAAAATTTTCCCCGAAGCTCTGAGTGTTTTTCCTCCCCTATTTACTTTGAACATATCTAAGAAGATGTACAAAGTTAACACATGAAAATCAGAGTCCTGATTGCCCCTGGCCAATCCTACCATTCTTATAGACATTTAACTTTGAAGTCATTCATGGTTCTTCTCTGTTCCTCTCATCTTGAATCAAACCTACTGTTAGACCATTTATGCTGGACCTTCAAAATATCCAGAATCTATCATTTGTGTGCTCCCTTACCACAGAAGTCCAAGACCAGTCTCCACCTGCTTTATGGTTAGTGATGTCCCTTGACAATCTCTTTCATTGCTTCATTGCTCTATACAATCCATTCTCTGCACAGAAGGAACCACTGGCAATCCTTAAAAACCCAAGTCAGAGCCAAGCAAAGTCCAACAGAATAGCCTCCTCTGCCCTCATTATGCTGTAACCTCTTTGACTATGGCCCATTTCAATTCACTTTGTTGGAGCCCATCTGTTTTATCACTCTGTCCCTCACATGTGCCACATCCTCCTACTTTCAGAACTTCTGCTGTTCCCTCTTCTGGATATGCGTTTCCCAAGAAATAAATACCCAGTGGTTTCTTGCTCCATTGAATATTCAAATACACCTTCTCCATGAGATCCTACTCCATGAAGTTGTCTAATGCCTCAATGCTTTCCCCAATTCGAATTGCTAACCCTTTCCCTGCTTCCATAGAATCTGCTTCCCTCTCTCATACCACATATTATACTTTATTTTTTTTTTTGAGTTAACACTTTGAACTTCTCCCACAAATGTGTCAATTGCACAGGGCACAGCTGTTGTTCTGTCTTGGTTACAGCAATGTGAGCAGTCTCCAGAATAATGCTCTGCAGACAGGAACTTTTAATGTGAAACACACACTAAATGATTAGAAAATGTGTATGCAATGGCTCAGTAACATTTGAGTTAAATTTGTAAGTGATGCTCAGGAATTGACTACCTAATGCACTAACAAAGGGTCAGTTCGCTTTTAAAGTTATTTTCAGTGTGTACAAGAGAGCCTTGTATGAATAGTGGACCTTACAACCTAAACTCTCCATCTTAGAACCACCGTCCATCACTCGCTCCTGCATGGACAATCTGGTTATCATCTGTAAACCTTACAACATACATAAATGCATTTAGTGATATCCAAATCATAGTATCATAATGAAATGAAAAATATACATGAAAAGTGGCTGCTCCGGTCTCCAGTACATGGAAGGCTGCTTCACTAAATGTGTTGATATTTTTTACACAAATAAAACTAATGACATTAAGTAGTGAGCAGTCATGATTCTGGAAGTATAAAATACATTTGCAAAACAAATCTCAACAAGTTTTAACTTTTCTGAGTATTATCTCTTTATGAGTCAGTCACTGGAGCCTGTGTTTTGACACAGTAATGATCTTGTCCTTCCTTGTTTGATCAGAAACATTGATAGAAGAGCATCTCTTGGCTCCATTCTCAACCATTCCTGTAGAAGCTGCTAATTCTTAACTATATTCCACACATATCATTGTATATTTCTTATGTCAAAAATCAAAAACTGTGTCTAGAACTCATCTAACGGAATGAGACAGTCAATTGTGTGATTATTTGAGATGTACCAAAAATGTTAAACAAAACAAAAACATGATTCAGGGCTGGTGAACTACAGTGCTAATGAAATCATTTCATCACAGCTGCACAAAGAACTTCCAAGAAGCAAATTTAAACAATTTATAATCAAAACACAATAGAGATTGAATTTTCTTTAGATCTTTATTTATTAAAAAGATGCTTTTTTTTCTACTTTATTGTCTAGAAAAGATTTTCAGAAATGACTCCCTGGAAACTTTAGTAATACTAATGTAAGCATGATTCAACAACACATGCAAATTATTCTGTGCATGAGTATTTTGCCTGCATGTATGTATGTGTACTACATATATGCCTGGTTCCCCCAGAGGTGAGAAGAAGGTGTGAGAGTCCCCAGGACTGGAGTTACAGATGATTGTGCAGTACCAAGTTAGCACTAGAAATTGAAATTTGTTCCTTTGGAAGAGTCGGCAGTGTTCTTAATCACTGAGCTGTTTGTCTACTTGGCAACAACACATTTTTAAGGTATGTAGTTCACTATTTTGCACATTCAGTGCCAAATCTGATAAGAAGAATGGCATGAATTACTAGATTTTACTAGTCAGCAGATTTACTGACTTTAGTCAACCTACAAACTGTATTCACTGTCCAGGAGCTGGAGGAATGGCTCGGTGTTTAAACGAATGTTCTGCTCTTACAGAGAAACTCATCACCCACAACACACTCACAACTGTCTGTAACTCCAGCTCTAGGGAATTCTGATGCCCTCCCTCTTCTTGCCTCTGTAAGCCATTGCACTCACACACGCACATACCTACCCCTCCCCTCACACATATAAGTGTAATTTAAAAAATAAATCCAAACAATAAAATAAAAACAGCAGTACTATTCCAGCTCTTGAGAGGACTGAAGGCAGACATGTGGGAATCATTTTTTTCACAGTAGAAAACAAAAGCCAAACGTGGAGATCCACCAGGGACAGTTACTTCTATAACTTTCTAAGCAGCTCCCAATTCAACTAAACTGTCTGTAAGGCTCACAGAGCTAAAACAATAGGAGGTCCCACCAGGCTTTAAATTAGTGTCCACACTCACTAGAATTTTGCAAGCTGTAAATAAAGATTAAGAAATGGAATAGCATCTGTCCCTCATTTGAGTAAGAAGACTAGGGAATAGAACGTGTGATATCCCTTGCATGAAGGCCATTTATGATAAAGATGCTCAGAAAATAGATGTTGCCTCATAAATATGGATAGATATGGATGTGGATTTCAAAATAATTCTGTAATCATCCCTTTGATTTCATTTAAATTTCACTCATTACATAATTTTTTAAAGTTTTCATTTTATATTTTATTTTACATGTATGAGTATTTTCCCTGCATGTGTGTATTACACATACCTGAAGTGCCCTGCACATGCCTGCAGTACCCACAGAGTCTAGAAGATGTCAGAATCACTGGAACTGAAGTTACAGATAGTTGCAAGTTGCCATGTGAGATCTAGAAACTGAACCTGAGTCTTCTTCCAGGGAAGCAAGTGCTCTTGAACACTCAGCCATCTTAACAATCCCCTAAATGAATTATTAAGAATCAACTGCTCATATTGTAGGTGCTAAGCAGACATGAAAATGATTCATAGAATTTGCTTTCAATAGACTAAAATAGTGCTTAGCCTATCAAATTCAAAAAAGCAAAAGTTCCAGGTCAATAGATTACTAATCAGTGGTTCAGAGGGTGATTCAGTTGGTAAAGTGTTTGTCCTGTAAGTATGAAGATCTGAATTTGGATTCCGAACACAAATGTAAAGGTGAAAATGACAGATCATGTCTTTAACTCCAGTGCTGGGGAGACAGAAACAGGAGGGTTCCTGGAGCTCACTGGCCATCCCATCTAGCAAAATCAATGAGCTCCAGGCTCAGTAGGAGATCCCCATCTCAAAAAATAAGGTGGAGAGTAACCAAGGAAGATATTAGACAACAATCTTTGACCTCTACATATGATCGCATATGTGCCAGTGTGCCTGCATGCACAAATGTTCTGAGAATTCCTTCCCTGGGAAGACATAAACAATGTCTATCCCCTCCTGAATGCCCCAAGGACAAATCAAAGTTTGATTCCAACCAAGTTTACCCTGGGGAATCAATTACTTTTATCAACAGAGCATGGGTCAGCAGTTGTTGACAGAAACTTGGGTGACCTCATAGCCCACACACTGGAAAATTAACCCAGCATAAGTGATGGCTTCTTCAGAGCCTCCTAGATGGACCCTACTTCAGTTAAGTTTCTCCATCCTATATATAGCTATATATTCTAGCACCTCTGCAGACCCCAGAGCCATGTGCAGTTAGGACAGAATTGCATAGAAATGGCTAGGAGGAGTGGCTGAAATCTCTGAAAAGGTACAATGACCCAAATCTTCTTCTATGAGTGAATATTAATAGTCCTTAGGCTTCTAAGTAGGTAGGTTCCTTCTCACATTTAAGTAAGTAGGAACAGCTTGTTACGTGTAAATAAGAACAGCTGATCTAATTATAATGACAGCTGCTTTGTTCATAAGTTGACATTCCACAACAACACATGAATATAAATATACACACACACACTCAAATATACACAAATACACACATATGCAAATACACATGAATGCACACGCACTTTTTATAATTAGTCAATATATGGACCATTTTTCAGACTGATTTTTAAAACTAGGAATTTGTTGATAGAAGGCATATTTAGTTGTACTGTATTTGTTACTTGGGTAGACCCTTCTTCTTCCTCTTCTTCTTCTTCCTCCTCCTCCTCCTCCTCCTCCTCCTCCTCCTCCTCCTCCTCCTCCTCCTCCTCCTCCTCCTCCTCCTCCTCCTCTTCTTCTTCTTCTTCTTCTTCTTCTTCTTCTTCTTCTTCTTCTTCTTAGGAAACACATAAGAAAACCACAAGGTATGCCTGAGGGAGCCATTCTCAGTTCTTGTTAGAGTAAATTGATATTAACATTTTTGTAGGAGATACCAATGAAATTCTTTTGTCAGAAAAATCCCCTTCCTATACATCGCCTAAGGCATTGCTTCGTGAGCTGTAAATATATTTTCTCCAACAGCTTAAGAATCTGGAATTGGATAATCCATTAGAAAGGCAGCGGGAGGATGACTACCTGCAGGTTCTATTGCCATGGAGGTAGGCATATAAGCAAGAAAAACATTAATTTCAGTATGTAGATAAAATAGACACACTATACTTACTGTATCAAGTATCACTAAACAACAAATCCTGCTATGCAAATTACCGAAATCATCGACGACAGTACCATCTAGTACAGGGACCATGTGTTACCATGAAGATTAGGAAAACACCACTGCATTTTAGCAAGATCTGAACATGCTTATAATGTGACAATTGTAGATTGAAAATTTTAAAGCAATTTCTGTACCTTCTAGAAATTTTACTAACTTATGCTGCACAATCTTTAGGGAGGTAGTTATAATTAGGATGGTTAATCCAGATATGTTATGGGTCTAGAATACAAATAATCCTATTGCCCTTTGTGTGTGAACATGTTTTCCTGGGGAAATGAAATTATGTTTTCTAGATAGGATATCAGTGAAAGACAGAAGAAATGATTGCACACAAATCTAGTTGGTGACCAGTGAGTTTCATAAGGGTGATTATATAAGCATGCATCAAGGCCTGTTTATAGGAACATGGGACATCTGTAAGTGATTATACAACCTATGAAAATGTCTCTCTGCAATAGCTAACTGCTATTTTGGAGGGGCATGATATAATGAATCCCTCCCTGCTAATGACTTTCAATTGCTTCTAAATTTTTAGTAACAGAAAGGAACCACAGCAGACTATGGATGGGCCAAATCTTGTGCAGGAAAACATAGATTCTGAGTGTTCAAGAGTGCAGTGATCATTTTATGCCCAGAGGACACTATCCCCTACAGACGTTTATTAGAGAGTAAAGTTACTACTGATGAATCAGAGTCTAAACATCTAAAACAAAATTTATTTAATAGGTTATAGGCTAATGAGAATGGTTATCAATGATGATTGTCTTGAGGTTAGTGGAAGACATGATTCTCCATACTATGAAACTTCTCATATAAAATTTCTCTCCAATTTCTTTTCTTTTTTGAGATTATAATATAATAACATCATTTTCACTTCACTGTTCTTACTCCAATCCCTCCTATATCCCCCTTCCTGTTTTTTAAAATCCATGGACTCTTTTTCATTAATTGTTACATACATACATACATATTTAGGATTATATATATATATATATATATATATATATATATATATATATATATATATTATAACCTGATCAGTCTGTATAATAATCCCATTGTTAGAAAATTCTCTTTTTGATGCTTAAATATTGATTCTCAACTTGATGGGAATGAGAATCTCATAGAAACAAACCAACAGGTGTGTCTCTGAGGAGATTCTAGATAGATTGAGGTGGGAAGACCCCTCAAACTGTTGGTAGTACCATTCCATGGCTGTCATTCTGGACTGAATAAAAAGGAGAGAGCCAGCTGATCACAGCATTCATCACTCTCTGCTTCCTGACTGTGGGTATCATGTGGAAAGCTGCTTCTTATGACTTCATCCTTAAACTGAGCCAAAATTAACCCATATTTTCTTCTATTGCTTTTGTCAGGCATTTGTTGTAACGATGAAAACATCTGTTTCTAAGAACTTTTCACTAACCCAATGCTTATCTGAGAGGTGTTAGTTAAACAATTTATGATCAACATTATTGACTCTCATTGAAATCATTTACACTCAGGTGCTTCTGACACAGTATCTAAATATCCCAGGACCTAATGCTGAGCCTTGTAGGGGTAAGTGAAAGGCCTCATGCTAGCAAAAGGGTTCTAGTGTTTCTGGAAGCTGAAAGCTGGGAAGTAGCCATGGAGAGCTGACTCTGCTGATCATATTAAGCCATGTATAGATTGAGAGAGTGGAGCAAAATTATCCAGCGGAAAAGAAACTTTGAAGAGGTGCCTGTGGAGGAACCAAGACACAGAGGAGAAGCACAATATCACTATCTGACTGACTCCATGTCACACAGACCTTGAGTGCAGGCCTTTTCTGATTCTTTGGGGTCACAAAATATTGCTATAGTTGATCTGTGAAGTCATCATTTGTAGCTTCAGTTATGGAGAAACAGTTTATATTTAAAACATTTAAAGAGAATTAAATCAAAATTATTTACATGAAAAATAATTTGCTTTCTCTGTGTAGATGAAAAACAAGGAGTCAAGTTAAATTTATTTAGAGTGCTTTTGACAACAATACATATACTAGGTTGTTTTTTGGGAGCTATAAAGAGATCCATTTTCTTTTAAAAACATTATGTATATATTTGGGAAAGGGTCCCATGCTGCATGTGTATGTGGAATTCAGAGGACAATAGTCCATTGTATTTACCAGGAATTGAATTCAAGTAATCAGGCTTCATAGCAAACACCTTTATCTATTGAGCCATCTCACTTACCTGAAATAATCCATTTTCAGTTCACAAAATTTAGAGATCTCAGAGCAGTGGTTCGATATTTCTAGGAGAAACGATATTTTCAAAGACCCCAGGAACATACATGCAAGACAAAAATAAATCTTGTGGGTGAAATGCCAAAGTCTTTTCATACCAATTAGAATGCTGCATTTCTATTTTCTGGGTTGTATTGTTACACATCATGATCACAGCATATTCATTAGTTTTTAAGAAATGTAATCCTCAAGGAAATGAGAAAGAGTTACAATGAAATGGCCTAATTCATTTCTATTACAATTTAAACAAAATGATATTCAAAGAAAAAAAAAAGATGGAAACCTCAGCCTGTGAAAACCATGTTGCTGTTGGGAGTTACTAGGATGTCTTATTTTTATTGTATTTATCATTGTGTGTTTGTGACATGTGTGTGCTCTGGTGGGTACATGCATGCCTCGGAACATGTGTGGAATTGGTTCTCTCCCTTTGTGCATCTTGTGCATTCTCAGGATTGAACTCAGGTCATTAGGCCGATGTGCCAAGTGCCCTAACCTACTGCTATATCTCACTGGTCCACCATTAAAATTTTTCTTCATCTGTGTACCTACTCTAGATTGCCATTGCATGCATAGCTGTAAAATTTTAAACATTCGAATGTTTTTTTTTTTTTAACTCTCTACCCACAACCTGTGACAAACATTCTCCTGAAGACATTAGACTAAGGGTCTATATATAATGACCCCTACACTAATCTTGGGAATAATTCCCAATGATTGGTGCTTTGCTAATTCATGGGCCCAGAAGAAAGACTTTAGTATAATATGCCCTGTGGTGACATTCTGTTTAAGTTCTTGGAAAATTCTGATATGAATTTTCCTTTCCAGTTTTTCCATATTTTTTTATCTCTGTGCTTAATAATAGCAAGTAATTGATAACTGATTCATTTGTATTGTTTTTGTGGCCTATTTGTTATGTGTAAAATTTATTCTGAGGACTAATAGATGACTCAGTGCTTAAGAACATATGCTGCTCTTGCAAAGGACCCCAGGACCAAAGGTACCAACAGTACCCATGTTGACTAGCTCCTGTAACTCCAGATCCAAGTGATCCAGTGCCCTCTTCTGGTTTCTGTGGGCATTTCATCCACATGCACACACACACACACACACACACACACACACACGCATACACACACACGAGTTTGTTTTTTTAAATAACACACACACAAACCTTTAAGAAACTATTTCTAAGTTCTAATTTCTTCTTTTATATCATATTTCTGTGATTGGCGACAGGAGATATTCCTCACTTGAGGTTGAATGTGCAAATGATTTCCTTAGTGTTTATACCAAATTTCCATCAGTAACTTTCTATAAAACTCTTTTTGTTTCTTAATACATAAGTTCACATAGACTATATAAAACCCACATTCCAGTTGATATAAATATGTAATAAAAATCATGATGTTTAAACCAACTAATAATCATTTGACAACTTACTAATGGATTGAATTTGAGAGCTATGAGTAAGTGAATTGGCATAGTTAAAATATAATTGCACTCAGCTAGTAGTAAAAATATAAATATCTAGTCTGTCATCTAAGAAATTCTTTCTTACCTAGTTACTTTAAAGTCCACTTTCAATATGATTGTCATTTTGATTCCTACCATAATACACCAGGTTTGCGTGTTTTAAAACTTCATAGAAATTAAATTACAAAATTTATGCCCTTTTTTTGCCTAGTGTTTTTCACTCAGCATAATGTTGATTTATCTGTGTGATACACGACAGTAACTCATTCATTTTAATGTAGTATGTTATTTCATGGAATGAACGCATAACGGTTTGTCCATTGATCTGCTAATGGTTACTTGGGCTATTTCCAGATTTCTTTTTATGGATAAAGCTGCTATTGACATTAGGTATAGAAGGCTTTTTTTTTTTTTTTTTACTTATACTGTCTTTTCTCTTTGAAAAAAAAATATATATACTAGTAAAGTTGCCTGGTCATTTGTATTTAGGATTTTACTAACAGGCAAAACAGTCTATAAGTAAGTTATTCATGCTTTTGCTACTCCCAAATGATCTAAGAGAGTTCTCCTTACAGGCAATACTTGGTCTTGTCTTTCACAAAAATAAATTTTGGTCTTGGGAGATGGCTTAGCAGGTAAACTTGATGATTCTGGCTAGCAGCTAGGTTCTTTTTCTCCATCTGTTAAAGATTTAAAAGACAGGAAAATGATATTGTGCAAAGTGAAAGATTATTGGAAAGCTTGCAGACTTCTTAGATATAGAAGGGTCCTGCAGAGCTGGGAGATCACTGACTTTAAGGGGCTTGAGTTTTTATGTGGGTTTAGTGTGTCTCACCTGGTGATTCTCCTCCCCCTTTTTCTACTGTATTGAAGTGACTATTCACTTCTTTCATAGCAGGGACTGTGTTTCTGTTTCCGTAATTGCTGATTGGCTGAGGTAACACTGAGTGTCCTAACCTCCTCAGCTCCTTGTGGTACAGAGTTCCCTTCACTGCACATGTGGGATATATATATATATATATATATATATATATATATATATATATATATATATATATATATATATATATATATAGGCTACATATATTACTATATGTATAGTAATAGGTATATATGCATATATGGATTATATATAATTATATAAACTTATAAACTTACAAAATATGGAGTCTTATTACCTATTGCTGGGTGCAGAAAGCCATTTTAAAGAATCTCTAACTGAGGTTTATATGCCCCCATTCTCCCATCTTAAGACATCATGGCCTCAAAGCTAAAATGGACACAGTTTATTTTATGTAAATTATAATCAAATGGTGTTGACATCATTGGAAGAGCACATTAACAAATGAGGGTGATTGAGGAGGACACAGTAATACCTTTTAAACTTGCATGTCAATAACCTAACTTCCTATTCAAAGGTTATCCATGTATTCAAGCATGGAATACTCTGTATTTGTTTGAAAACCAATTTTTTTAACTCTCTTAATATATTACCAACACAGACTTCTGATTAGCACACCTTGCTTATTACTGACTTTCCCTTCTTAAAACACTTCTCTGCTCCTGCCTACAGTCCTCTGAAAGTACTAATGAATATCCACTCTTCAGGTTTCCATTTGAAGCTTCTGAAAGCTCCTTGACCCCTCTCAATGGTTTTTCTTAAGAACTTTAATCAAGATTTTGCTGCATCCAGTCTTATATATCTGTGTTTTACTTTCGTTTACATTGCTGTTTTAAAATACTTTGACCAAATGCAACATAGGAGAGAGTTTATTTAGATCATAATTCCAGGTTACAGTTCATCATTGTGGGAGGTCACAGAAGCAGGAGCTTGAGACAGCTGGTCACCCATATCCACGATCAAGGCAGAGTGAAATGAACGTGGGTGCTGCCAGTTTGTTTCTACTGCAATTCCTGCTCAGCCAGATTTCTTCACTCTTATACAGCTCAGCGTCCAGCCTAGGAAATGATGCCAACCACATTCAGAGTGGGTCTTCCCATCTCAGTTATCGGTCACTACAACAGTTAATAGATATTCCCACAGGCCAACCCAGTACAAACAAGTCCTCAGTGAGACACTCTTCCCAAGTGATTCTAAGATGTGTCAAGTTAACAGCTAAACCTAACCACCATAATCTGTATTTATTTTTATTGCTTATGATACAGGCATCCTTCTTCCAGTTGGATTGAATCTACCTGTCACATATCTTACTTGATACTAATGGAATTCACACTGTGTTTTGCATGAGACAGCCTCTCTCCTGTGGCCCACCAACTTAGAAGCTTACATACTGTAAACAGCTTTCCATTGCACAAAAATAAAAGATGCCAGAAGCCAAAGACACACTGCTATCTATGTGTGCAAATGGGGAAGGTAGATAACTATAATTAGGAACAAAAGGAAAATATAATTAATCAATTTGATAGCAAATAACAACATGGGGAGATGCATAGGCTTTCCTTTCCTCCTGGGGTCCAATGGAACAAAGTAGAAGGAGAATGATGGAGGGTGGGATAAGAGCATTGTAATTATAGTTGCCTTCAATTTCATCATATTAATCTAGAAATCCTGGCAACAGCACTCTGCAGGAGACAGAAAATGATGAATATGGCAAATTACTGCTTCCTGCAGCAGTGTGGGGGTATTTCTCCAACTGATTCTTATCAATGGTCAAAGCCAGACCAACACATTAGTATCACTGAAGTGAATCCTTTTCAATATAATTGTCTTGCGTGAAATCGCAGCATTGAAGCCAATTATTTACAAAACATAATTTATAACTTTCAGGGGTTCTGGGTAGAAAGATAATTCAAGAAAAAAAGTGAGTAACACACATTGAAGAAAAATTTGATGTAGAAAATGGACATTAGTTGGTTCTCTCTCCCTCTCCTTCTCTCTCTCTCTCTCTCTCTCCCTCTCTCTCTCTCTCTCTCTCTCTCTCTCTCTCTCTCTCTCTCACACACACACACACACACACACACACACACACAAACAGGTCTGGGGTAGTGGTTCAGTAGGTAAATACCTTGCACTGCAGCTTGAGGACCTGAATTCTGTCCCCAGAACCTATATCTTAAAAGGGTGGGAGTAGAGAAATGCACTTGTAATTCCGGCACTGGAGGACAGAGACAGGTAGATCCCTAGGGCTTAATGCCAGCCAGCCTTGCCTACTTGGAAGTTCCAGGGCAGTGAGAGACCCCATATTAAAAACCAAACCAAACCAAAGTGAATACCACCTGAGGACTGGCAAGAAACATCTGTCTTCACATTCAGGTTCCCACATGTGCACGTACACCTGCGCCTGCATACATGAACACATACCTGCATATATGCACACACAGATTAGAAAAAGAAATGTGCATGATATAGTCCAACATTTTGCGAGATTCTATAGTAAAAATTAAAGACAGACTATTCCCTTCAAGTTAAATTATTTAGCAACTTGTACTTACAAAAATAAGTGAAAAAACACCTCCAATGGAGAAACAGCATGTGTGCCAAAATGGAATCATGTGACTGTTGTTTTCCTTTTCTCTCACTTTCCTCTCCGGCACACGGCTGAGCACAGGGCATGGGTCAAGGCATCCTGGTGGGTCCCAGATCGGAGGACTAAGAGTCGACAAGAGCGAATCAGACTCTCAGGAGAGGTTGTCAGAAGAGCATCTCTCTCTCTTATTTATTAAAGTGAGGGTGGTGGTTACATTTATAGGATACAGGCAGGGGAGGGTCTTTGGTATCCAGAGTTGGGATCCATTGGTTAAGACAGGGATATTGGAGTAGCCTCATTTGCATGTGGAGCTCAAGTCTAAGCATCAAGGTCTTGCAAGGGCATCTTCTGCATAAGGTGTGGTCCCACAGGAAAAGAGGAAGGCACCTTATCAGTAAATGGACTCATCCCTATGCTTCCATCAACAGCACAGATAAGCACCAACCAAGCCACATTCCTTTGCTAATGACCTTTTGTGTAGCAGATAATATTTAATATTTAGCTGGGTTCTGGCCAGGGCTAAAAAGTGAGGAGCACACGAAATCCTACCACTCTCAGGATGAAAAAATATGGGGTTCAAGGCTAGCTTTGATTCACTCTCAGCCCTAGGACAGCCCTACATGTGACTTGATGTTTATAAAGAGCTGAAAATTCTGTAATGACTGACTCCCACTATTAGAAACTAAGTTAAGATAGTTGGAGCACTCCAAATCATTATCTATCTATCTATCTATCTATCTATCTATCAATCATCTATCTATCATCTATCTACTTATTTATCTACCTATTTAGATGCTTAAGATCAAACTTAAAGCCTTGAACATATTGACAAATGCCTTATGATGGAGTGACATCCAATACCCCCTTTCATGTGAACTTTTTCTGAAGACATTTGAACAAATGACTGCTTATATCAGAGAGGACATCACCACCAACAATAAAGATTCTTCTCACATGTAACTTGGTGAACCAATGATTAACTACATCAGTGAGCATTACTCATGATCAACTACACCACTGAAGAAATCTCTCCCTGCCAAACAATGAACTGTCTATATATCTTTGGGGTGTAAGGCTTCGTGGAACTCTTCCCATAGCAATGATTTGTGCCCCTTGGAGAAGGGAGGGGCTTTGTGAACTCCTCCTCCTGGAAACCAATATTAATGAACCATTTTCCCTAGTAAGCTTTGGATGTTTATGAACCCTTGGAGAAGGGTGTGGCCTCATGAGCCCCTGCCCTTGTTAGTGTTAACTGTCTAGCAATTATCTGGGAAAAGAGGGCATGACTGTGAAGTTTGTTTGAATCTTTTAGGAAAGGGTTTGACTTTGTGATGCCCTCTCATAGTGACTGTTAACTGAATCCCTGTGTAAGTGTGTAGTTTTGTGAGCTCTCTCCCTTAATGACTTTTAACTGGGAAGACCTCTTTGATAGACCCAATCTTGTGCAGGTTTGCTTCATTAAATTTCAGCTGCTGAGAGTTCAATGGGGCCACAGCCCTGCCCTGCCCAGAGGGCTCTGTTCTTCACCACTCTTTTTAAGATCTTCAGTAATGGTTTGGTAGTAAGAAATGTTCACTTTGTTCCTCCTTACATGATTTCAATACCAGAAGTGTTCTGGAGCAAGACAATGTGGGGTAGATCTTTGATACATATCAAATCATTTGTCAGTCTCATAGACAAAACCAACTGTGTCAAGAAGCTAAGGTTGATATGATTTTCTTTTAAGCTAAACAATGAGAATAAATGAAGTAAAAAAAAAATCCCTCAAATACTTCCTTTTTGTTTATTTTTAACATTATTCATGTGTGTATGTGTGTGTGTGGGGTGTATGTGTGTGAGTGCTTACACATGTGAGTTCATATGTATGTGGAGCCTAAGGTTGAGGCCAGGAATCTTCCTTCATCTCTCTTCCACTTAACTCATTGAGACAAGTTCTCTCACTCAAACATAAGGTTCAGTGATATGAATAGTCTCAGTAGTCAGCTTGTACCGGGGATTCAGTGTCTCTAGCTTCCTGGTTGAAAATAAAGATGGGTTACCATGCCTACTTGACAAACATATTAGTTGGCAAAACCAGAACTCCATCTTCATTCTTTCATAGCAAAGGCTTTAGACACAGAGCCATCTCTTCAGCCTTTTCCCTCCTCCTCCTTTTTCTCCTCCTTCTTTGCCTCATTTCTCTTTTTCTTCTTCCTTTTCTTAAAAGTAGAAAAATGAATAGCCAATAAATCTGTGGGAAAAGGTTCACACCTCTGATGATTGCAGAAATCAGTGTGAAAACCCACAACAGAAATCAGAATTAGAGCCCAAACCATTGAATACCTCTTAGATGTAGAAAACAAAATGAATAAACCATAACACATATTTGTAAAGATTTGGAGAAGGAGGCACCCTTCTGCATTATTGGTGGGACTATAAATTGGCACAGCTATTGCAGCAGACAGTGTGGAAGTTCTCGCATAATAAAAAGATAACTATGATTTTAAGGTTGTCTCAGTTACACTTCTGGGTTATATCCACAGAAACTTAAATTTAGATCTTGAAATTTTACCACGCCTATCATTTACCTGTATCACAAGCCGTGATAAGTAACATCTAAAAACAACCAAAGGGGTCCCTGACAGATGTGCTGATATAGAAAAATTATACATACAGTAGATCCTGTATGTAGAGCTGTTTTGTGGCAGAGATTTGTATTGAATCTTTAAATTACGTGGGTTTAGACGTTATCAATCTTAATTCTTCCAGTCCAAGAACATATAAAGTCTTTGCAGTTATCTGTATCATCTATGGCTTTTTTCATTGATATTCTATAGTTGTCAGAATCTTATTACTCTTTGCTCATGTAATTTACAGGGAAATAATTTCATGTTTTCCTCTCCTATTCCCATGTCTTTTATTTCATTTTATTATGCTATTACTTTAGTGATTATGTGTGTGTATGTGTGTGTATGTGTGTGCATGTATACATACTCAGGTACTACATGTAATATATACTGAGCAATACTGTCTACTGTTGAGGTTTATACAGAATAGGATTCTAGAGAATACCCAAGGAAATGATCTAGTGTTCAAATCATACCAATGTAAGGAGGCTCTACATGTTAAAGAACCCAGACCCAACAGATAAAGAGGCCCTAAGCAGAGAGGACTGCCGTAATGCAAACAAGCCTCCTGTAGCTTGGATGTCAAGGATATCTCACTGCTATCCTCGCTCTATGAATCAGACATTAGCCAAGCTATACTCCCCTATCCAGAAGCCCCCATCACATGATCTGAGTGGCATTTGCCTTAGTCCCTCTAGTCCCCTACATAAGTCATGTAACCTCAATTACATGTTAACTAATCCTGCTTTAAGACTTCCCCTTCTGTAAGAAACTTTCAAAAGTAGATACCTTGCTTTGTGTAGCTGGGCTGAGACTTTGCTCCACACCCCCTGTTGTACTGCCTGCTATGGGAGGTATTAATAAACCACTAAACTTAAGGATGGTTTGTCTCAGAGCCTCCTCTGGAACCTCTTCTCTGCCTCTTCAAAACACAACATCACATACAACAGAAATAACTATTGGGGCAGCTAGAAAGGAACACAACACCTTTTCAGTTACTATGGAATTTGCCCACAAAATGTTTGGCGAAGTACAATTCAGAATTTAGATCAAAACTTTGCTGAGCTCCTGGAAGTAAGGATCAACTCTAAGTTAGCTCAGAATCTGAGATGAGTAGATCTCAGAGACTGCCAGGCTCCTGTTGCTCTGTTTCTGACAGTGTTCTTTGAGGCTAACTCAAATACAGGGTTAAGTTGGACAAAGGTCCTGCAAGGATTATGTCTTGGACTTGACTTCACTAACAATATGTTTTAATCAAAAAATTTCCATAAACAATTATATAATTGCACCATCATCCTCATCATCATCATAATTATTATTATCATTATGTTATTATTACAAGTATGGTAGGGGCTCACATGTGTATGAACCCATGGGAAAGATGTAGGGGCTCCTGATTTCTGTCTACTGTATTCAATTGAGACAGGGTCTCCGTCTAAACCTGGAGCTTGGTTGGCAGTTAACAACTCTCAGTGACCCTCAATCTCCATCCCTCACAGCCCTATGGTTATTGGGACGCATGGCCTATCCAGCTGTTTATATTGGGGTTGCAATGGGGATTCAAACTCATATCCTCTTGCTTGTGTAGAAAGCACTCTTAGCCAGTGAGCCATAACACCAGACCTTCATTGTATTTGTTAATTTAATTTTAATTTTTGTACAGTTTTTATTTTTGTTGAAAATCAACAGATCAAAATATAATTAATGTCTTGAAATACCAACATTTCCTATGATTTTGGTTATTGGCTATGAGAGGTATATGGGAAAGAATCCCAAGAGAAAAAAATACTTCTATAATTGCTTCTAACAATTAAATGTTAAATATAATGATGTAAAATAAACCTTTATCTTATATTTGTATGTGTGATTGTGTGTGTATATGTGTATGTGTGTGCATATGTATGATACATGCAAATGTGTGCATGTGGATTTGTGCATATGTACACCAGTAAACTCTCCAATTCTCTCCAAGCAGAAAATCCTAGATATTTTTTCTTTGTTTAAACTTAATATAGCTGTGAATGGTCTACCATGACAGTGTTTACAGAGCCATGTCCCTGAGAATTTTTCATTTCATACATCATTTACATCTGGCCTAGGTGATCCCATAAATTCTGGACCTATATACTTTCACTGCAGAAAGGTAAAATAAAAATATACTTATTCATGAAGAATGCAGACCAGTCATGCATTCCCTTCTTTCCGCTTCCCCCAATCCAATTACAAGGAAACTAGAGGGGGAAAACCTGAGGTTCCTTCGCAATATAAACCAAATTTGATGTTTCACTGCTACCATTTGTTTTTATGAGAGAATTCATCTCTCTCCTGCCTTCTGACTTGCTGTCTCAAAAATTCTAGTTAGGGGCAGGATCTAGGAAAGAAAAGAAGGAAAGAGGAGATTTGGAGAGAAACAACACCCATTTCCCAATCAAACTTTTTGTGTTCATAGTCTCAAAGACCAAGAAAACATTACTGTAGGCCAATGACTTTATTTTTTACTTGTATTTTGATAATTTCCTTTATTCTTGAAAATTTCACACATGTAGACAATGAAATATGATCATATTGAACCCCATTTCCATTCCAATGGCAATGGCTTAGCAGTGGAAAGTACACTATTTTCCCACACAAGAACAACACACAAAAGGTAGCACTCCCAAACCCAGAGAGTATGAGAGGCTTAATTAAGTACTAGTCAGCCTTGGTCAAGAAGTTGTGAGCTTCAGGCTAAATTGGAGGGATATGCTATAACATGGCTTTTTTTCATCACCTCCTTGTCATCTTGGAGTCAAGATTACCTTGGCCAGATAGCTATGACAATGAACTGTACAGAACATTGCAAAGATCTATACCGAAGGGATTCTATGATGAGAGCATCATCTATGATGTGGTGAGACACTGAAATGGTGCAGCTGTTTGGGCTTGCCCAAGCCTTTGTAATCAAGCCTTCAGTTATGCTCTGCACATAAGCCTAACAAACTCATTGGTTTATTGACTTTGCAGGCAGCCCATGCAGGGCTTGAAGAAAATTGTTGGCCTCACCAAAAAAAGAAAGGTTTTTAAAAGTTTCCAAAAGGAAAGGAGTCTTCCATCCCAAGGAAGCAGCTTGGTTAATACGTAGCCCCTTCTACTATGACCGAGGTGAGGGGGCAGGGCATATGTTACTTAGACCAGAGAGCCCCCTTTCTCTGGGTAGAGGAGTGTGGATTGCTTGATATGTATCCCGGGCAATATGATAGTGGCCAGGCTTTTTCCAATGCCTCAGCTGGCTGGGTGTGTACTTTCTTGCTTGCAGCACTCTCTGTTTATCCAGAGGGACTGGGTTTTCTTTTTTTAAGATTTATTTTCACGTATATGTGTCTGTATGTGTGAGTGTACGCCACATGAATGTAGTAACTATGGAGGCCACAAGAGGATGTTGGATGCACTAAGCTGGAATTACAGGAAGGTGTGGTCTGCCCAGTGTGGGTTCTGAGAACTGAACTCAGGTCATCTAAAAGAAAAGCAAGTACTTTTAACCATCTATCTATCTAACCAACTATCTCTAGCCAACACCTGAGTTTTTTCCCACTTAATTAACAAAGAGCATATCGGAGCATCTATACTCCAGAAGACAGGCATTATCTCATTACACTGGAAGCTCAAGTAAACAATGAAAAGTTGGACTGTGAGTATAACTCAGTGGTAGGACACTTACCCAGCATTCATGACTTACCCTGAACTAAGTCTCTAGCCCTAAAAACATAGACAGACAAATACAAGTCAAAGTAAAAAGGTCAGCTCCCTAATGGGTTACGGATAATTTGGTTGAAAAGGCAGCACAGAGCTAAAGATAGTTCAGAGGCTGGGAAGCCAGTTTGAGAGTGTTGGAAGTGACATGGTTCATACATTTCTATGCTTGTTTCTCAACCTCTGTTCACCCAGGTCCCTGGATGACTAGGGAGTTTATGCTTTTGGACCTCATCATGAATTTACCCCAGAGGAATTTGCTTTATCTCCAACAGGAAACTCATTGTCACACCAGAGAATCCAAACTGGGAGGACTATCAAACTTTTAAATCGTTTATATTATGAGATACAAGATTTCTTTGTTTTGTGTACTTCAAGTATTTCTATATTTCTTAAATGTAGTCATGGTTGATGGTGTTGATGGATTGTAACATCCACTATTTTAGGATCCACTATTACTAAGCACAAATATGTGTCATGATGTTGATTTGCTTAATCCTCAGAAAAAATCAAGGGAATTATTGCTCACAGGAGCTTTATTTATCAGAGAGGAGCCTGAAACTCAGAGATCATGTGGGGCCCACAAGGCATTTGTTCCCAAGCCTGACAGACTAAGTTTGATCCATTGGTCCCAAATGGTGGAAGAAAACCAGCTCTCTCAGGTTGTCACCCCCCCCAAGCCCCCTCCCTCTCTCTCTCTCTCTTTCTCTCTCTCCCTTCTTCCTTCCTTCCCTGCCCCCTCTCACTTTCATTCTTGGTCCCAGAAACACTAAATATAATCAATTTGTTATTATAATTTATTTTATTTTTTTGAGATTATAATGTAATTAAACATTTTCCCCCCTCTAAACTCTCTTATATACTCCCTTTTCCCATTTGTCTGCGAATTTCATGATATCATTTTTTTATCAACTAAGTAATACTCCATGTGTAAATGTACCACATTTTCTTTATCCATTCTTTGGTTGAGGAATATCTAAGTTTTTTTCTAGTTTCTGGCTGTATTGAATAAAGCTTTATAAACAGAGGTGAGCAAGTATCCTTGTGATGCAAACCCCTTTTTACTCTCAAATTCATGGCCTCTTTTTATGTTGTTGTTACATGCATATATGAATATGTATACATTTATATATATTATATATACTATATATATTACATATATATGTGGATACATTTATATACCTAAATATAACTTTCTTGGCCTGTACAATGTTACTTAAATGTATGTTTTAAGCTATGACCATTTGATATTGGATAACTAATTGGTGGCTCCTCCCTGGGGAAGGCTATTTATCCCACTCTCAGCATTCCTTACTTGCTTACAGTTCTTTGTGTAGAGTTGAGGCCTTGTGGACTTTCCACCTCCATTTTGGTATGTCTATCATTGGTCTCAATCAACTCATATTTTGGCAGTCATGATACATTTTATGTGTGTAGCTTCTTACATCCCTAAGAGACATAATCTCACAATAAACTACCTGACCTTCTGACTCTTAGAATTTTTCTGCCCATTTTCCGCAATGTTCCCTGAGTCTTGGGTGTAGTAATATTTTGTAGATGTAGCTAGTCTGTATTTTGAGTGGCTCTGGTTTTCTGCAATGGTCTCTTGTCTATTGCAAAGAGAAGTTTCCTTGATGAGGACTGAGACTTCATTTATCTGTGGGCATAAGAACAAATGTTCAGATTGTTAGGGATTATGCTGGCTTAATAAAGCAGTGGTTGTTGGTTCTTCTCCAAGGTCCATGACTTCACTAGCCCTGGGTACTTGACTAGCTTTCCAGTACCAGGTGTGATTTGCCTCTTGTTGAGTGAATCTTAAATCTAACTAGAGAGTTGTTGATTACCACCAAGGTATATGGGCAACTACTGCACCCTTTGGGTTATTATGCCCTGGTGTGTGTGTGTGTGTGTGTGTGTGTGTGTGTGTGTGTGTGTGTGTGTTTAAGAGATTGTGTTGTTGGTCCAAATGTATTAATGAGAAGTTGTAAATCTACTCTTTGGACCTAAGGAAATATTATACTCTGTAGCTCAAGGTAAAATTAGACATTATCCTGATTACTTGAGTCTGCTCATTTTGTTTCCCTTCCAGAACAGTCTCTCCTATTTCATGAGTGCGTGTGCTCACACACACACACACACACACACACACACACACACACACTTTGTCAGCATAAAATTCATACCTCACCACAGAAAGAATAAGAAAGAGTTTACTTTTGAGCCAAATATGAATGACTACAGCCTGAGAATACAGTCTCAGGTTACCTGTAAATCGTGTTTCAACATGGAAATGGCTTCTTGAAGTTTCTATGTTATTAACCAGAAGAAAGTCATAAATCTATACATCTTCCTTGTGTGTTGGTGTAAACATGATATGGGCAGGATTTAGAAAGATGGTAAAACCTTTGCTGTAGAGTTATGATGTTGTGTGATGGTTTTCATAGCTTCTGGGATGGTAGAAGTCAGTGTGGTTTAGGAAGTTAATACAACCCAAAATGTTGCAATTGGAAATCGCAATGATATTATATATTAGATACAAAATTGAATTGCTTTTACACGAGATAAAGAGAGTGTACAATAATTGACTTTGGACCCACAAAATCCTAACTTTCCACAGTCACAAATCTCTAATGAGCCAATCAGCCTTGCAGAATTTCTAACACAGATGTGACTTTCTTCTGGGAGCTTGGGTTCACTGTGTCATAACATCTCTCTTAGCCTCCTAAGGCACAAGGGCCTCCTTTTCCACACTACACATATTGCTCATGGTATGTTTATGATTTCCCTCTCCATCTGCATCTCTCCCTAACATTGTGAGTGCTTTTGAATCATGGACAGTTATTTAATGTTTGTAAATCCCTAGTTTCTACAGAAAAGACCAGAGTGACATGGGTTCTCAATCACTGTTCATGGAATGAATAAGGCTCATATTCCAGATTTGACATAACGTATATTTTTCACACACTGCCCACAAGAAGCCAGGAGGCATTATGAATCAAACTTGATGTTGGGCAGCTATAAACCAACAGAGCAGACTAAGGACTTCTAAAAACCTTCCTTCACAAAAACAATTTCAAAACTGGCCCCAAATTGTCAAAGTCAACTTTTTTTGAAATTCTGAAAATTAACTGAAATCTTAAGGGGAACGTTTCAGAGGAAAGCAATCAGGTGGGAATTTATTCAAGAAAAGTGGCTGAATCTCGGTAGCAGCACTGTTCTTTGCAACCCTTTAAGCTTTAACTTACTGCATCCATCTGATATTCTGCCCTTAGGGTTGTGTGTGTGTGTGTGTGTGTGTGTGTGTGTATGTGTTTGTCTGTGTGTAAGAGTATTTGTGTGTGCAGGTGCGTGTAGACACTAGAGGGCAGCCTTATGTGTAGTTCCTCAGGTGACATATAGCAATTGTGTGGTTATGAAACAGGGGCCAGTAAGCTAAGTTATCTGGTGAGGGAGCACCAGGACTCTCCTTTCTCTGCCTTCCCAGTGCTGGGATTATAAATGCAGGCCACCATACTTGGCTTCTTTATGTGGGTGCTGGAGATTGAACTCGAGTCATTATATTTGTAGTGCCAGCACCTTCCTGACAGAGCCACCTTCCAAATCTCCCATATCCTCAGGGAGAGTTATCCATAATCACAGTGAAAGCAAGCATCCTGACAGCTAACAATGGAAGAAGTCAAGAACAGAGTTTGAGTTCTTTGAAAACCTTATTTCAGGGGCTAGAGAACATGGCTTAGTTATAGAATGCTTGTTTAGCACACATGGAATCCTGGGTTCCATCTTCAGTGATACATAAAGCCTGTTCAGTGTACAATCTTTTAATCTCAGTGCCTGATAGGTGAGGAAAATGATCCAACGATCAATGTGAGGCCTAGGAAAATATCTCCGTGAAATAATGAGTCAGTGTAAGGCCCTGAGTTCAAATCCCTAGCACGCAGATAAAAAATCTGGGTGTGGCTGAGTGTGCTCCTCAAATCCCAGCACTATAGGCAGGGGCATGAAAAAAAAGATCCATAGGGGTTCCTGGTTGCCAACCTAGGTCCAGTTACAGTGGGAGACTCCACCTCCAGGAAATACGGTGAAAACTGATAAAGCAGGACACTTGATGTCCTACTCTGGCTTTCAAATGTTCACAAGCATGAGCATCTGAACACACATATGTGGATATGCCCCCCTCCCATACACACCACACACACACACACGACACAACATACACATATGTACATACACACAAAAAGTAAAGGTTATCCTGTGTGCATGGTAAGTTCTAGGCCAGCCTCTGCTACATAAAACCCTGTATTAAACTACTCCAATTAAGTCTAAAATTCATCATTAGAGTCTGTTCTTACTTTTCATCTGTGGATTAATTCTTTGAGTTGCTGTGTCCTAGACACAAACAAATTGACAATGAGATGAACCTGTAAGATGGATTCCGCAAATGGAGAGATGGAAAAATGAAAAGATTCAAACAAGACTGCTAGATTCCATTCTAAATTGATTCGGAATCTTATCAGAAGATGAACCCTTGCTGGGAAAGACTTGAAAAACCCAATCATCTGAAGGACGGGCTAGGATGCTTACACTGGCAGAAGAGGAAATGAGCTTCACTGGTGGCTTACTAGGTAAATTGCTTCCACCTAGATTTCATTGACTTCTAAGGTTATTAATCCTGTGAATCATCTAAATCTTCTCACTTGATATTCTCTTTTATTAATTGAGGAATATGATTCGCAGCACTCATCAAAGGTTCTGTTTGCTCGAAAATCTATAAACACTCTGACTTCCATAAGGTTCTATTCTACTTGCTATCAATTTTATTAGGAAAAAAAGTACAATGACTAGATTAGTAACCAATGGAACCATTAAGTGAAATAATTTATAAAATGTGGTCAGGAGCCACCAAGCCTGATGACCTGAGTTCAACCCCCGGAACTCACATAATAAAATACAAGAACCAACCTATTTCTCTGACCTCCATGAGTGTGTCATGGCATCTGTGCATGCACATGTACACACACATACTTGTACACAAAAATAAATAAAAATGTAATTAATGTGAAGTATTTCAATGGTATTTGTCAGCCTGTAAGTTAGCATACCACAGCTATAATACAGATGATAGGAACTGTAGAACTCTATGTAAAAACCTTATTTACATATTCTCTCTCTCTCTGTCTCTCTCTCTCTTTTTCTTTCTCTGTCTCTCTCATGTGTGTGTCTTTGTGTGCCTGTATATGAAGCCAGATGACAATCTCAGTTGTGTCAGCTTATCTTTTGAAATGGGGTCTCTTACTGCTTAAAATTTGCCAAATAGGCTAGACTAGCTGGCCAGCAATCTCCAGGGATCTTCTGTCTCTGCCATCCCAAGGCTGGGGACACCACACCCACAAGTGCCCACATTCCTTCACTGGCTGTTTCACATGGGTGTGGGAATCAAACTCAGGTCCTCTTAACTTTAATGACACTGGTTCAAGAAGTACCTACTCCATGTCAACAACCTCAACAACCCAATGAAGGCCTAATGCAGTGTAAACACTGTGGTAGTTGCAATTGGGTTAGCCACAAAAGAAGGAAACTCAGATTTCATAAGTGGTGGCTGGCCAAAATGTCTCTTAACAACCCTGTGAGTATTGGAGAAAGAAAGAGAAATGGATTTATTTTATGTATTATTTTTGTTTTTATGTTTTATTGTAGACAGAGACCCACGTGGCTTAGGGTGGCCCTGCACTCACTATGTAGACAAGGATGATCTTGAATTTCTGATCTTCCTGCCTTCACCCCCAGAGGGCAGCAATTACAGGCCTGTACCCCTGCATCCAGTTGAAACACTGTTGGAGCTTGAACTCCTAGCTTTGTATATGATGGCATGAACTCTACCAACTTAATGATATCCTCAATTCCAAAGGGTATGCTTTTTCTAGAACCCTTTCAGAGAGACTGCAAGTGATATAGGTCTGTTGCAAGTTGAATGTAGGCAATGAGCTCCTTGGTGAATGAAAATTCCCCATAATGAACACTTCCACCCTACCTTCTGCAAGGCTAAATAACAGGTTAGCACTTCAGTGATTATGGAGAGCCTAGGATCTTGAAGGTCCAGAGAATAATTACAATTTATACATCAGGCTATCTTCAGACCTTTTAATTGTCATTTCTTGCATCACTGTGCCCAGATAAATATCCTTGTGACTGACTATTCAGTGAACCTTTTGGAATGTATTCACTTAGCAAACCACTGGCTTCCCCTAACCAAGAAAGGCTGTGTGTGCCATCAGATGATAACAGGAATCGCTTTGCTGTTTCCTGCCTATCTGAAGACACCAGTCATGTATTTGAAAAGAGTCTTATTTATGATTTTCTGTTACTGTTGCACAGTCTATATCACTCTGGGCTCTCTAGAGGAATAGAATCTATAGAATACACACAAACACACACACAATTTGTTAGATTAGCTTACAAAGATATGGACAGAGTAGTCCAATAAACACCGGCAGCAGCAACAGGATGGATAAATTTGCCAGGGAGAATGAAGGCCAAACAGACAATAAAGTTAAAGCTACCAGATGGAACATGGAATGTGGGAACCTAAATCTGTGTTCCTGAGTCCTTCTTGACAAAAGAAAATACACCAAAATCATTGCTTTTATTGTCAAGCTTTTACTAGATTGGTGGTTGTGAAGGGCAGTTCGGATCACTTACTACAAGGTAGTCTTTCTTGGAAAAAGCTGGATTTTTGTAGAAAGAACTCATGTTTATGCAAAATATCAAACAGTACATCACAGGGGTAGTGAAAATACACCTGATGCTCATTCATGGAAGCTAGACACAGGAAGGTGGGGGATGGGACAAGACCTGGCATCCAGCTGTTCTTCTCCTGGACATACATCAGTAGTTCTCTGACTGGAATTGCTGGGACAAAATGTTCTGCACAGGTTTGCAGAAACTTCAGGAAATCCATTTCTTTTTCTCTTCCATAGTTTCTGGTGGCAAGGTGGAAAATAAATAACATCTCTCTAGACTTTACAGATGTCTTTGCAGGAACTGGCAGGTAGTTTACCTCCAGGGAAGGCTGTGACCAAGCCCAGAACAACCTTTGTGGCTCCAGCTGAGTTGATGGCTGTGTCCCATTTCAACACCTGTGCTAATTACAGGCTGGGGGTTGGGGGAGGACATGGGGGAGGGAGGACATCAGGGACAAGCTGAGGTAGCTGTCAAAGGGGAGAGAGGGAGAAGAGATAGAAATATCAGCTTCCAAGTAAAAAACAAAGTGCAAATTGTCACCTGATTAGGGTAAACAAAATGTGCACTCAAGGGAATTCCTCTCTCTCTCTCTCCTAGCCTTTCTTCCCTTCTGTCCTTCCTCCCTTAACCATTTAGAAGGCTCTTAGCAATCCACCCTTAAAGACACAGGCACCATGCAATCTTCAGGCCTCTCTCAGGTCTCAGACTCCACCCTCTGCTTCCTGTAAGTAGGCCAGGATGCAAAGGTGCAGACAACTGAGTATGTTGGCAGCTAGTCAAGGCCTGTCATCTTCAGGAAGACTTAAAGACATTGGAGACTTTTAAGAACGCATTCCCAAAAGCCAGGAACACCTTTTCTCATATGAGGCCACGGCGTTCTTTGAATTCCACAGGAAAAGAGACCCTTATTTCAGAAATAAGCTTTGAAGTTGTTTGAAGATGAAAGACAGGAGGCTTGCCTCTGAGCCAGTTCCCAAGCAGCTGGGAGGGACTACCAGCATCTTGAAAAGTATTTCAAGAAACCTGATTAGAATTTGAAAGGACTGCACCCATAGATTCCCCTTGGCTCCATCCTCCTGAAAGTGTGTGACAGGGTTCAGGAGCACAGCTGAGTCCTGGACTGATACAAACTATAATCAAAGTCTAGTTATTTGATTATACAAAATGATTTCTGATTCCACAGAGAAGATGAAAGTCTATTACTTTAGCAACTTACCTCTGAACCAAGCTTTGGTCACCCCCTCAGACTCACTTAACACTGGAGAAAAAGATGGGCACTGCATAGCATTTGGGAAGATGCAACACATCATAAACTTCCCTGGGATGCTGCCAGGCTTTGCGTCCATTAGCCAATGGAGCACTCTAACTTGCAAAATAGAAAACATCACTAATAAGTGGTTTTAGTAATAATTCTGAAAAGTCATTCATATAAAATCTAACCAAGGGCCGTGGAGATGGCTCCGTGGTCAAGCACTTTCTGCACAAAGCCTGACCACATGAATTCAACCTCTGTGACACACATAAATAGCTGATGTACTGGTGTGCATCTGTAACTCCAGAACCCTTAGTGAAGGACAGGAGGTGGAGACAAGAGAATTATCTGGAAGCTCAGATGTGTTGCCCAGAAACACCAAAAGAGACTGCCTAAAAATAAAGTGGAAGGAGAAAAAGTTGTCCCCTGACCTCAGCATATGAGCACGGCAAATGAAGCCATACTTTCAAACACACACTATTTCTTATACACACGGACCAATTAAACAAATCTTTAAAATAGTCTAACTGAGCACTTACAGTTTATTATATATGAGAATACACATAAGCACATACACATATATTCATGTCAAAATTGCAACATGGATGTCACTCCTCTTATTTTATAGATGATGAAATTGGGACATAGGTAAATGGTTCTATAGTTAATGGAGGTGAGATTTTGGTCCACAAAAGGAGAGAATGCTATTTCTGTTTCTTTGCTATGAAATCACGTACTAATGGGGCAGTAGGGATGGATAAGGACACTTTATATTCTGTTATGGAGATGTGCTTGTGCTACATCCTGTAGACAGGAAACAGGACATATCAGCTACCACAGACTCACTGTTAATGGTTGGAGGAGCAAAGGTTGATACCAGGATACACTTACTCAGCTTTCAAAAGGACCCAAGCCCAGATATCCAAAGAGTGAGCAGAGCATGTGAGGGCTGACAATGAGGGGCACAGACACAACCAGCCACCTGGCCAGAGGTGTGAGACTGCGATCTGAAAGAATTGATTACCTTTGTGTCCCAGCCCCATCAAACCTGCTTGAAAGGAGATGGGAGGAAGATTCTAGGGTGTTGATGGATTGTCTTCTCTGATAGATGATTCTCTGCATAAAAGTGATGCTTTAGGATTCAACTCATTTTAAGATTTCATCTTACTCAAGTCAGAATGGCTAAGGTTAAGGAAACAAATGACAAGAAATGATAGTGAGGAGACAGGAAATAGAGGATCCTCATTCGTTGTTGTAAGAGTGAAAACTGGTAAAGTCACTATGGGAAGCAGAGTGGAGTTTCCTCTAAAAGCTAGAAATAAATCTACCATATGATCCACTTATACAACTGATGAGCAAGTGCACAAAGGACTCTATATCCTACTACAGAGAGGTTTGATTATCCGTGTTCATTGCTATGTTAGGCACAAGCCACTTCCTCTGAAAGAATTCTATGCCAGGTCTTTCTTGGGCCACTCTGTGCTCAGCCAAGGGAAATCCCAAGAGAAATTTGTGTGTATTAGGGATCAAGAAGTGGTGAGTATAGTGGTTTCTTAGGTGCAGACTTTAACAGGAGACTCAAAGACATTCATGAGTTTTTTCTTGCCTACTCAGTACAAAGGTTACATGAGAGATAGAACCAAAAGTGGTTAACAAGGCACACACTGAAGACTGTCTAGATTCAAATGGTGGTCCAATGAGCTATTAACTATGTCTTTGAACAAATTTATTAACTTTCTGTGCCTCAATAGTCTTATTTATGAAATAGATATAAAAATAATGCATTGCTCAAAGCTCTTAAAGCACAAAGGTTGGGGAAGGGTGCCTTCTAAAGTCTCAGCCAGACACCTCAGCCCCGGGAAAAATGCTTTTATACCTGCTTCCTAGGGAAAGGGACACAATGTAAAGATCCATTTCACAGTACCAGTGAATTAGAAACAATTCTTTTCTTTGTTAAGTTAGATCAGAAAGTGTAAAAGGGGATGAGATACTATAGTTTACATGTTCTTGCTATTAGCTTGTACTAGCTTCATAACTGCCAAATATTTTGACAATGTATTCAACATTAAATGTTGCCTCTTTGACTAGTACTATAATGCTTTTCCACTTTCACTGAACACAGTGTTGCCATCCTACAAACAATAGAAGGACGTTAGGCCACAGTTGTTACATTTTTCTTGTATCTTTGGAAGAGATAGTATGTTTAAGTGTACAAATAATATTATTGTTTGCGGATGAAAGAGCATAAATTGTTCAGGTTGTTTTCAAAATTATTGGGATTTTTTAAATTAAGTTTTTAAGTTTCTTAACTGTGTGTGTATTATGTGCACATATGTGCAACGCCCACAGAGGCCAGGAGAGGGCACTGGATCCCTTAGAACTGGAGTTACATATTATTATGAGTGCTGGGAAGTGACTTAGGATCTTTTCCAAGAGCAGCAAGTGCTCTTAACCATTTATGTGTGGCACTAGACTCATGGTATGGGTGTATAAGCAAGCACTTTGCCAGAGTTATTCCCCAGCCCTTGTAACAAGGAACACAGATGCTTAAACACAAGTATACACAGTCTATGGCCTATGAAAACCTCCTACTGGATTCTACTCTAACATCTATAGGAATTCAACGTTCTTAAAATGGTACATAAAGAACCTTAACCTACCTAGACTTTAAATAACTTTCCCCTTATTTTCTAGAATTCTTTAAGTGACCCTTTATTGCTGCCTTCACTCTCAGTGTGACACTGCTGTAAGATTCAATATCATTGTATAGGTTGAGGCTTTACTGCAACCCCCTGTCATTCTTTAGTGATTCTTTAATTGCATTCCAGAGATGTCTTGGTCTGAGGATGTGGCTCAGGGGTAGGGTGCTTTTCTAGCATGCACCTAGTCCTGGAATTTAGCATATTGTATTACAATTTACCTTTTCCTTGACCATCTCTACCATCAGATCACTGTTCCCTGTAAAGATGGAACAAAATATTCATTGGACTTTACGTGATACTTACAAAAAAATGGCCACACAGTAGGAGTCCCCAAGTGTCACAGGACGGATGTAGGTAATAGATTCTGAAGACAAGAAGGACAGGACTTCTCCAGCAAGGAGCGCAGGTCTAAGTTGTTGGATGTTTGCATTTCACTGTCCCAGTGGAAAGCAGAATTCTCAAAACTCAGAGAAAGGTGAGAGGATGGGGGTCAGCAGGTAGAGGGCTTGCATAGAACTCTAGAAACAGAAACCAGGAATGGTGGTACACATTTGCAATCCCAGTGCTCCAGAAGCAAAGGAAGGAAGATCATATCTTCATGGTCATTCTGGGATGCATAGTGAATCTGGAGATAACCCTCAGGAAACTAAAAGACCAAAGCAAAAGAAGGCTGAGAGAAAAAATTATGACAGAACACTTGAACAGGACATCTGTGGGTCACCAAAGACTGTAAATCGATGGACATTGTTAAGCAAAATGGAGGATAAATATACAAAATTTTTCAGTCTTCACAGCAACACTGACCCCTCCATCTATGGGAAAACCATGTAATACAAAAATAAGCAGAAGTAATGACTGTGGGTTTGTAGAAAGAGGAAGGGAAAGTAAGACAAAATTGTCCCTGTCCCTGTATTTGAATAGTGTTTGGAACCCATGAAAGGCTCAAGTGCATGATGTGTCTATTACAACTACACGGGTGTCTCATTTCACAGGGAAAAGTACAATCTCTCCATGCATGCTGCCAGTGTGGTGGCACTCAAGTGGGAGTCCACAGACTGTCTATGTCTTCATCTATCCACATCAAAAATGAAATGTAAGCAGCCCACAGGAAGAATTGAGTTGGAAAGCTCTAGACAATCATCCCTTGCTCTAAGAGAAAAAGCTAAAGGTCTATAAAAGAATCAGGAGCCACGTAAGTCAAGTTAGGAAGGCACTCAGAACAGATTTACACAAGTTAAACAAAGGGCCTTCAGAGGAGAATATTTCAAAGCAAATTGCTTCCAGAGTTTTACAGCCTAAGGGCCTGACATCTGTAGACAGCCAAATGCCTAGAGGAGACTAACGAGGGGGAAGATACACATTAACAGCACATGAGCTAAATTTATAGCGCAGCTTGAGAGATACAACATGATCAAAAGGAAAACGAGGCAGAAAGGGGGTGGGAATTAGTCTGACATTTTCACAGTGTTATACTTTATATTTGACTGGGTAGGAATACAAATACTTCCTTTAAAAGTCTGTTTTTCTTTTTCTTTTAAATAAGATTATATAATTAAAAGCAAGCTTGGGAATTCAGTAGAATGGGACTCAGTCTCCACTTCTATTGAATTGCCAACAAATTGGGTATCTGCTTTGAGTCACTGGTTTCTCATTTGTGTAATGAACAAGCAGACCTTACTATTCCCTATTGCTGTAAATATTCCCAGCATTGCAAACAAATTAAATGGAACTTGGCAAAAAGTAAATAAATATGAGTGGCTTTACTGCTAGCATTCAAGATTTTCTTGCTTTTCAAAAAAGATTATGGTACTTATTTATATGTATCTGTGTGGAGGTATGCATATGTTAGCGCAGTGCCTGTGGAGTCCAGAAGACAGCATCAGGTCCCCTAGAGGTAGAGGGATAGACAGCAGCTAGCTGCTAGCAGCTGGGAACTGAACTTAGGTCCTCTGCAAGAGCAGCAAACACTCTTAACTACTAAGCCATCTCTCCAGCCGTGAGATTCTTTTCTTGACAGTGTACTGAGAATTCCAAGTCTCTAGTTTGTTTATTTATACAGTTCTTTTATTGTATTTATTGTATTTATTTATTTATTTATTTATTTATTTATTTATTTATTTGTATTTAGTGTGTGAATGTGTGTGTTGCGAGGTGGGGGTGGAAGGTGGTCATGGGCATGCCAGAGCACATTTATGGAGGTCTGAAGCGTCTGCTTTCTTTTTGCACTATGTGAGTCCTAGGTATTAAATTAGATCATCAGGTTTGGCAGCAAATGCTTTTACCTCCGAGTCATCTAAATGGACACCAAGTCCCTAGTTAAAGAAACATTTTTCCTAAAACTGGAAAGTCCATCTGACTTGGATAATCAGCCCATCCTCCAACTCCAGGGTGAAGAGCATTCTTTTTTCTGGCTTTTTTGTCCTGTGTCATGGTCTTCTAAGATGCATGCTGAGATTTGAATATGTCACCTCCAAAACCCAGTCATTAAAAGTGCTCACCACCTGATGGGTCAAATACATAATGACGTCTTTAAGAGGTGATTAGAGGCCACTGATGTGGCTCAACAAGTAAAGGGGCTTGCTGCCAAGCCTGGTGACCTAAATACAGTCCCTAGAATCCATGAAGATGGAAGGGAGAACTAACTCCACAAGATGCTTCTGACCTTCCCTATTACCCTACCACACACATGCACATATATATGAGTACGCACAAAAATGAAAAATAAAATTATAGAAAGAGGTGTCCAGGTCAAGAGGGTTTCCCCTCTCTGCAATAGGGTACTGGCCCTCACAGAAGAGGATTCACACAATTTTAGATCCTTTGTCCTTCTGTATTCCTAAGTATACACCAAGGCATCATCTTGGTATAACAGAACAGTCCTCAGCAGGGTAGCAAACCTGTAGCACCTTGAATCTGAAGTCTAGAACTGCCATGGGAAGCGTTTCATTAATGCAGCTTAATAACATTTGTTTTCTGTATGTTAGTAGTGTATTCAATGTGGTGTGTGTGTGTGTGTGTGTGTGTGTGTGTGTGTGTGTGTGTGTGTGTGTGTGTTTTCTGTGGCTTTTGTTGTTGTTTGAGACAGTGACTCTTACTGAACCTGGCCTGACCCTGGCAGATTCAGGTAGAATGTCTGGATAGCAAGCTCCAAGGCATCCTCCTGTCTCCTGTTTGAAGTGCTAGGATTCTTAGTATTATAGGTTTGCATCACCTCATCTGGCGTCTTGAACAGATGCTGGAGATCTAAGCACAGGGCCTCATGCTCACCCCGGAATACTTTATCACTCAACTCATCTCATCTCCCACTTTTAACTGCACTCTCTTCTTTCCTATGTGGCTGAGGAAGTTTACCTCTCTGCTGTGTCATGTTTGCCTCACTCTATTTTTATATCAGTCTATATGTATAGTCTTCACATGGGCTTATGATGCTTACTAGGACTTACAGGGAGAAAGCTGTAAGATAGAACAATCATTGGACAACAAGGCTGGTATCTAAATGAAGTATAAAGTATGTGTATATCTCAATTCACTCTCAACAAGTTTTAGAAGCTGAGAAGCTCAGACATTTTCAAGATAAATATAGTTTATGTCTAGAGCCAAGAATATCAATAGTTAAGAAGTAAAAAAAAAAAAAACAAGAAAAGAAAGAAAAGATTCAAGAGAAGGTAAAATAGAGAGTAGAGTGGGAATAAGAGGTAAAATATGAATCAGAAATCTGAGAAATAATAGAGAAAACACCATGGAATGTGTATGGACTAATAAGGAGCAGATATTGAAACCCGTTTACTTAATCAAAATAAAGCTAAAACAAATCAATCAAAATACAAAAGTGAAAGATCAACCCTAAGTTTCCAGTAAAGCATAATTTTTAAAAAAGGATCATCAGCTGTACTTTTTCCTTGTGGACATGATACCTCCCACCATTTACTAGGTTATCCTCCACAGATGGCTGCAGCTGGGAAGGAGGCTTGTGGTAGACTCTGATTCAAATCACGTTAGAGCAGACTGTCCTCTCTGCTGGTCAGGTACTGTGCCTGGGGCCATCTCTCCCTGGGATTTTTCCAGTCCTTAGGCAGGCTGCTGCCTTTCATCCCTTAGCCTCTACTGTGCAGAGTTACACAGCAGGACCCTGCCGGCTTTATACCAGGGATTCACAGTTCTTGCCTGCAGAGGCGGTGTGATGAACCCAAACAGAGAATCACTCTTCCTTGGTGCCTTTGTGTGTGTGTGTGTGCACTTATGTTTTTATTAATATAGTAATTGCTTTTAATATTAATATACTAGTTACTTTTCTGTCTATTGTGACCCAAATCTGACAAAAAAAAAAAAAAAGCAACACAGGGGAAGAAGGGTTTATTTTGGCTCATAGTTTGAAGGTAACATCTGTCTTGGTGGCAGGAGCGTGAGGCAATTGGTCACATTGGATCCACAGTCAGGAAGCAGAGAGCGATGAATGCTGATTCTCAGCTCGCTTTTCTCTCTTTAATTCAGTCTAGGGCTTTAGCCTGTGAAGTTGTGAAATTATATTTAGGGTAGTTCTTCACACTTCAATTAACTTAATCTGGGAATTCCCCCTCAGACACTCCCAGTTCTGTTTCCATAGCGATTCTAAATTCTCGCCCAGTTAATAACGAAGGTTAGTCATCATAGTCAGCTTCTGCATCCCTTTCACCTTTCTGT
This sequence comes from Cricetomys ansorgei, assembly GCA_026225945.1. Taxonomy (NCBI): domain Eukaryota; kingdom Metazoa; phylum Chordata; class Mammalia; order Rodentia; family Nesomyidae; genus Cricetomys; species Cricetomys ansorgei. The sequence continues at coordinate 5,480,023 of JAMJFZ010001228.1, read as the reverse complement.
GACCATCAAGTAATTCCCTGACATATTGGCAGAGTGTGTAGGATCCATGGGGTCTAGACATGTCAGAGTTCCGAAAGTTGTCATCTGCCATTCACACCTGGGAGGAAGTTTTGTTTCACTGGCCTTGCAAGTCTCCCTTACAAAGCTTTGCTTATGCTCAGTTTGCTCCTAGAGACCCTCTTATTCTCTTTTATTTGCAGTCTGTGATGGTTACTTGTAACTGTCAACTCCATACAATCTAGAAAGACCTGGGAAGAGTGTCTCAGTGATGGATTGCTTAGCTCAGGTTGGCCTGTGGACATGTCTATAAACGTTGTCTAGATTGCCTTAATTGACACAGGAAGACAAAGTAGGCAGCTCCTAGTCTGAGACTCTGGACTGTATAAGAGTAGATACATCTAGCTGAACACTAAGCAAGCTTGCATTCCCTTCTGCTCTTGCCTGTAGACATGATGTGAGTAGCTGTGTCAAGCTCCTGTTGCTATGATTTCTTGGCAATGATGGATTATAACTTGGAATAGTAAGCTAAAATAAGCCCTGAGTTGCCTCTTGTCCGGGTATTTTATCATAGCAACAGAAATGAAACTAAGACACATCACCAGAACAGGAGACTTTCCTTATTTTCTTCTAAGCCACTGAGCCCTTGGAGCTAGAACCTGTTGTCATCGTTGTAAATCCAGGTTCAGTATGTCTGGATTTGGCCTCTTTCTTGCTTTACTATGTATGCAATTCTCTCCTGCCTTTCTTGTTCTCACCTCTCCTTGCTGCTCACATTTTGAGGTGAAGGAGACTATAGCTTGCCTCTATTTTGTTATGTTTGGATCTCTCTTTCTGTATATTCTTGTGCATGTTTGTTCTGCACATTCGTGACTTAATTTTTAGAGGAAAGTTTCATAATGGTATTGCTAACTATAGCATAGTCTGTCATAGTTTTAAAATAGACCACCGACCAATTCACAAGATGGGAGCTAATGAGATGGTGAATAAAATGAGGACACGACTCTTCTGCGATATGGTTAAGGAGAAGGATTTTATAGTAGTAATGATGGAGAGAGAGTACGGTCTGTGTGGATTTTTGTTTCTTTTACAGTACAGGATCCCGTTCACACCTTATGCAAGCAAATGTGGAGGGCACAGATGGAGAAGGAATAATTTTGTGCATGTCAGAATGTTCACTGGATGGTGTGTGCGTGTGTGTCTGTGTGTGTGTGTGTGTGTGTGCGCGCGCGTGTGCGCGCGCGCGCGCGCATGAGTATGCCTGTGTGTGTTCCTCAGGCACTGTTCATTTCTTTTGAGACAGGGATCTCTCATTGGCCTAGAGATGACCAGTTAGCTAAACTGCCTGGAAAGTGAGTCTCAGGTATGCTCTTCTCTCTGCCTCCTCAGAGCTGGGATTACATGTGTGTGCCACCACGGTTAGCATTTTAACATGAGTTTTGGAGGTGGTGGAGCTCAGGACCTCATACTCACAAGGTTAACACTTTATCAACTGAGCCACCTCCCCAGCCCAAGTTCTTTATTTTTGACAGAGCAAATACATGCAAGCAAAATTTAAATGGATTAAGAAAACCAAGCAACTCTTATTTTTCTCCAATGAAGGATATACAATGCTTTCCTCTACCAATCAACAATTTTACGTAGAAACAAAGAAAGTACACTTGAACTATTAGAAAGACGTTACTTAGGAGTCACGGAGATAGAGGAGAGAAGAAGAGTGGATTGAAGAAGACCAAAATATCAAACTAACAAACTAGGAAAAGTTGTTGAGTAGCTAGTGAGTACCTATTTTGATTTTTATCTTTTTTCGGTATAAGAATAAGTATGAAATGACTTTTGAAATGGCTCAGTGGGTAGAGGTACTTACATCCAACCCTGGCGACCAGAGTTCAGTATATTGTGCCTCAAATAGTAGAAGGAAAATTGTTATTGATGAGAAATTATTATCTATCTGCCATCTATTTTCTGTCCACATAGCATCTATTTATCTATGTATTATTTATCAATCATCCACTTACCCTCTCTTTCCCTCTACAATTAGTACAAGTTTGACTTCTTTTTTATATCTTTTTGGAGAGTTTTAGATGGAATCTTATATTAGCTAATTTAAACACACACACACACACACACACACACACACACACACACACCCATATATTTAATAGGAATTAAAAAAATTTGAGTTTTAACTTACCTTAGCATACATTTTCACGTTTTCTTATTATGAACTACTGGCAAACTATGATTAAGAAAATTCAACACTGCACAATCTGTTCTTTTCTGTTAAAAGAGTCAAAGCCTATTAAATTCGTAGCATATCGTCCTGGCTTCCTGATCTTGAATCAAGGGTCCTAAGAAGAGATCATGTATGAAACCAGGTGTGTAGCTTGGATCTGAAATGTCCCTACAGGCTCGTGTTTGGATGTTCAGCCTCCATCTTATGATACTGTTTGGAAGGCTAATGAGCCTTTCAAAAGGGCCATGGCTGGGGGAAGAAAGTCACTGTGGGCTGGTCTTTGAAGTCTGGAACCACCCACCTCTGTCTCTAGCCTGATCTTGGCATCTTGTTTACCAAGATCCAAATAGCTTTGTGCCTGACTCCTAGCACCATGGACAGAGACACTCTGACACTCATGAAACAATGGCCTGAAATCAGCCTGAAACCGGAAGTCAAATAAGCCCTTACCCACTTAAATTTTTCTGTCAGGTATTTTAAACAAAATTACACATAAGTAGCTCATACATCACTAAAGATGTATGTAGGAGACTTTCTGATTCTTTAGAAGCAGTGTTTCTTAAAATAATCTAATTGCTGGTTTTCTATGTAAAAAAACAAATAGTGGTCTGGCCAAGGGAGGAGAGGTGCCCTCACATAAAATTAGTCGGAAGGCACAGTGACATCACTTTTTGGCATAGCTTTGGCAACTCAACTGTTGGGAATTGTTTTAACTTGCTTTGTTGTTACTTCAGATAAAAATGTATCATAACATATTTCCGGCACTCTGGTCAGACATCCTACTGAAATACTTGGTTATTCTTACTGCAAACTAAGTCAGGGTCTTTAAAAATATCCTTTCACATTTTAATTTATTTGCATGTAGGACCTTGTGCACATACCAAGGTGCACATGCAGCAGTCAGAAAATCAACTTAGAGAAGTCAGTACTCTCCCTCAACCGTGTGGGCTGGGGGATTGACCTAAGGCCACCAAGCTTGGAAATGAGCACTTTACTCACTAAGCCGTCTCCCCAGCCCCAAAGTAGTATCTATTTAAAGAAAATTCCTTTCTTTCGTGTTCACAAAATCTGTGATTAAGATTTCATTTGCTTATTTATGGATTTCAAATCTCACAAAGTCTGTATACTTAGGGATTAATAAATTGCCGAGTTTCCATCACTTGACAGTTTTGACAATATACACACACTGATAGACACATTTGAGACAAAAAAGTAGTGTCTGTCATTGTTAGGTTGCTGTATCACTCATCAAAGAAGACAGGGAGGCATTTTCATGGGTGCAAACTCTGCCAGACCTCAGCAGAGGGAACAGCTATCATGGCGAGCACCATCCTGGACAGTGGAGCCCTGAGTGTCTCCTCTCAGGGGTTTCTATTGATACCTAAACTCCCCAGGTGTTCTACTGATAGCACATGCAGATCATGAGCAATCAAACATCTTTTACATAAAGACAACACTTGTAGATAACACAAAATGCCAAGGCCTAGGCAGCCCTTCCCCCAACAGTGCACAAACTACCATTTTAAATTACATAGCTAAAAATAAACTTCTGCAATGTTTTCCCCCTCTCTGTATAAGACAATAATTAAACTACTTTATCTCTACAACAATTTAACACTACACCAGCAAAACTATTTACAGTAGGAACAATCACAAAGACAGGACCAAATGAAACCAAACATCTATCAAGCTTTTCACAATGTCCTTGAGCAGCAAAAAAAAAAAAAAAAAAAAAAAAAAATTATCAATGTCCAATTGTCTGGGATTCACTCACGATCATTTTGGATCCTCCAAAGGGCTTGGATCACTTCTTGGGCTCTGATCTCTGTAGCACACACAGCTTGTCCTCCAGGCTCTGGCTGGCTCCATTCCCCTGCTGTTCCACACCACTGTCCTTGGTGGTCACCCCATGGTACTAACATCTCCAAAACTGCTGGAGTCTCTTGTTGCAACTGGGCTATACTTTTACCAACAGCCTCTCCTGGGTTTTCTTCATAGTGCCACACCTTAACTTCTATACATGACTCCTTCAGTCTGGGCCTTTAACTGCCACTGAGGCTGCATCTTCACCAATGGCCTCTCCTGGACTCTCTTCATGGTGCCAAGCATCATTTGCTCTCCTTGACCCTGTCATTCCTTCAAAACCAGCACCACATTGGTGACTCTTACAGTACCACATTTGGCTGCCGTCATGTCATGCAACCTTGGCCAGTTCTGGAAACAGCTTCTGTGTGCTGACCCTGAGGAAACACTTTCCAAATTTTAAGACAGAATCTGGTTTGCAGGAAAATAAGCTGGTCAGTTTAAATAAGCAGCTTCTTGGCTCCAAGTGCCCCTATCCTCACCTTCCACAGTGGGTGCTCCTGTGCCAGTGGGAAGAATCTGAGGCTGAAACACCCTGGCAATTTGATGGTCTATTTCACCACTGCTATGCGGAAACATACAGCCTTCTTCAAAAATCTTGAATGCAAGACCTGCTTGGACTTCACACACACAAAAAGCCACCAGAAAACTGGTTGTAGAACAATGTGCTCTAGTTCCTGTTTCCTGCACCTGCCTAGGCTGACAACAGTGGCAGGAGGGAGTGTTGGCTTCACGATCATGAAAAGCAGTTAGGACCTTGCTTTCTAGTGCTTGATGGATGCTGCCTAGGTTCTTGCACTTTTCCAGAAGGACCTCTCAATTTTTTCAATATCCTTTAGTCATGCATAACTCTCTCTTTTTCTAGTGGCATCCCTCTGTGGCTCTCAATTTTGAGCCTACTCTTCCTTATTTATTAATTAATTTTCACAGCGTTATCTCCTTATAGAGGCTTATTTCCTTCCTTACTCTCCTTTACCTTCAGGAGACTTCTTCTTCTTCTCCTTTTCTTCTTCTTCTTCTTCTTCTTCTTCTTCTTCTTCTTCTTCTTCTTCTTCTTCTTCATCATCATCATCATCATCATCATCATCATCATTATTATTATTATTTGCCTATATATAATCTTTTTCCTCTGGGAACTTCCACGTATTTTATCAGACTCTTTAAGGTCTGGAATTTCTTTCATTCTTCCTTACTTCTACATTGGATGTAGCTGGAGTGATGTCTTGCCTTTCTTTATTTTCTGCCTACCATGTTGGGCACCATTTGTAGTTGTTAAGTACTTTGTAGTTCACCAAGAAAGAGAAGGAGTTATTTTCATAGATGTAAACCCTGCCAGACTTCAGCAGAAGAAACTACTATCATGGTAAATGCCATTCTTGATGGTGGAGTCCTGAGCATCTCATCTCAGGAGTTTTTATTGATACTTAAGCTCCTTGGGTGTTCTACTGATAACACGTGCAGATCATGAGCAATCAAACATTTTTTACGTAAAGCCAACACAGACAATACAAAATGCCAAGGCCTAGGCTGCCCCTCATCCAGCAGTGTACAAACCAACTAACCATTTTTACCATAATTAAAAATAAATGTTTACAAGTATCAGAGGTATATGTCAACTGGGTGTGAATTTATAAGGTCAATTAGATATATTTGATAAGAGAGGTAGTGTTGGGAGCCATAAGAAGAACTGAGTCATGAGAAGAAGAACTGAGTTATGGGAGGAGAAGCTTAATGTTTCTTGACTTTAAGCACATTGCTTGGTTGCAAGGTCTTTTGGAGAAGTTGACAGGCTGTCTGATCTGTTAATGTGTGAGAAAACACGCTTAGGGCTCAAGGCTGGGACCTGAGTGTTCCTTCTAGCCTTGAGAAGGAGAATGCCTAGATTACAAGTATTGTTTGCAAAACTGGAGATTCTGTTTCTCACGCTTGAGAAGTGTATATACATGCTGAGCTAAATAAAACCTGGGCTGTAGCAGTAGTTGCCTTTCTCGAATCTTCGTCTCTTGTTTCTGTCTTTTTCTGTTCCTCACCTCCCCTCTCAGGAAACAGTCTGACCTGCCAGGGCAGTAAACAATGAAATGAAAGAAATGAAAACAAGTCAAAAGCCATGGGCTTTTCCAGAGGTGGCCCTTAGAGGCACTCAGAATGGACTAGTACTTAACATACGTTGGAAGGTTTCCTAAAATGGAATTTGTAACAAAACTAGATGGTTCTAATCTCCTGTTAAAGAGTTCTTTATTTTTTTACCATAAAGGTCAGGAAAGCATCAAAATCCTGGTGTGTGCTCAGGCAGGCTTGAGGGATTTCGGCTGAGAGGCTAAGTGTCCTTATGGATTTGTTGAAAATAAAAGCCCATGTTAGCAGGGTCATGGTTCCTTGTAACTAACTGTGTCCATCAACTGTGTTTCTTTGTTGATGAGAAGAAAAATTATTGTGAAAATGCAGAAGGCACATGCACAAAGTCAGAATGTAAAATAAATATGAAGCTTTAAAAATATATGTGTAAATATATACATGTATCTGCTTTTCTGTAGGTTCTATGGCAAACACTAAAAATCATAAATAAAAATTGTGGATCAGGGTTGCTATATATACTGTTTACCAAATTATTTGGGTCCTGTGGCACAGAACACCATGCCAACAAACTACACAAAGATAACCTGTTTCTTTTAACTTAAAATGAAACTTTCATATTTATTTATTTAGTGGTTGTGGTGTGTGTATGTGTGTGTGTTCGCATGTGTGTGAACATGAACATGCATGTCCTTGCATTGCTACATGCGCCGTGGCCACGGATCACATGTTGAAGTCCAAGAATAACTTTCAGAACTGGTTCTTTATTTCTATATATGGGTCCATGGGATTGAACTCAGTTTAGGGCAGAGCTTATCTCATAGGCTGAGATAGGAAAAGCACCACCCACTGATACAAAGGTCTTAAGTGCTTACTGAATAAACTTTCCTAATTCAACAACCCCTAACTTCAGTTGACTGACCTGGACAAAGTATTCCTTGATCAGTGTTTAGGCTGAAACTATGGAAGGCTACTCCATATTAGTATAAATACAACTGGGTGTTTTCAACACAAAGATCTTAGTGGGCAAAGTCAAATCTGAACAATTGTTCCATCCATGGATATTTGAGAAGACAATTGCCTGTGCACCAAACTAGCATTCTTTCTGCATTCAAGAAGGCATGCAGCCATCCACACCCAAAAGGCTGGTTCCAACAGCTATGGAATGTGATGTTCTGGTGGCAGCTTAAGCTGCCAGATACATCAACTGTTCAAAATTCATATTACTGCACAAAAGTACAAATAGCTTTATAATATTTGAGAATAAGCTTAAATATTTCACTACAATCAGTATTATCAAATACGTGTGGAAGTTGGAAATTGAATGCATTGTAATTAGAGACAAAAACATTATAGATACTTTGTAAATGTGTCTAATAGCATCTAGTAAAACTCATTCTGGAATTATATAAACCAAAAATATAGTTTTATACATAAAATCAAATACTACAGTTTATCACAATCTCCATAGATAAAAAAAATATGCCCATCCAAAGGACTACTGGACAGCAGTTTATCAGTGTAATCACATGGACTGAGGTGGTTGCTTGGTGGGTAAAGTACTTGCTATGCAAGCATGAGCACATTAGTTCAAATCCTTATTATCTACATAAAAAACTGGACACCTGGAGTATGTATTAACCTAGTGTTGGGCTGGTGGAGATAAAAGGATCCTGCCAGCTTTTTGCCCAGCCAGCCATTCTGACTGAGTTGGTGAGCTCCATGTTTAGTGAGACACTGTCTCAAAAAATAAGTGGAGAAGAGACTGAAGACACTATCAGACATCCAACTTGGATCCCACAGAACATCCAGATGTTCATACATGGGAGTATGCACTCACACACACATGGTTGCATCTTCATGCACAAAAATAAAATAATATAGTAACATGTAAGAATTTCACAGACATTACCATTGTGTTGAGAAAAATATTATCAAATAAGAATTCATACAATATGATCCAACTCTGAAGCCAAGACCAGGTAAGATGAGCTGGAAGTTTGTATCAGAATGATTCTCTCACATGGCTTATTGATGGTAAATAAGCTCAAAGTTATACTCTGCAATAGTGTAGTCATTTTCCAGTGTGTGATTACTTAGTTGTTCAGTTAACTATATACTTAAGATTTAGAAAATCAACAAAATTTATTATTTTGTACCTGTTAAAATCTAGACCATACTGCTGCTCAGGCTGCCCTTCTCACAGACACTGGCAGGCACCCTACTGAGGGCACTACCTGTGAATCTCTAGCTAGCAAAGTTCTGGGAATTCATTCTATCTTGAGAAAGTCAAGGGCTACCTGTGGCAACTGTGGCCACACATCTTCCCTACCCCTTCCATGGAGCCTTCTGTGCAATCAGAGAGCACCACAGATTGTTCCTTTGAACCCCCCCCCATAAGACCTATAAGAAGGGACCACAACTGTCTCAAGGACCTGATTTTAATTCAGAGTTCCCATCCTTGCTAATGTCAGTGGCATTAGTAATCAGTTCTAGTAACATTTTACCTCCCTCAATCAATCTTAGTGCCCTCTTGTATTCTACATTCTAGACCTTTCACATGCCCACTTAAATTTTTATTTTCTTAAGAGTAAATATAAGGTGAAAAAATTCGAATACCTCAATAAAGAAAATGTGGGTCTGAGTAGATGGCTTAGAGCAGAAGAGTACTTGCTATATATGTTTGAGTATCTGAGTTCAAATCTCCAGGACCCATTTAAAGGACAAACTTGACCACTCACTGTAATCTTACTGATATATAGAGGTAGAGCTAGGAGCCAACAAAAAACAGGTTGCAATTTTACCAAAGTGCACTCTGGGGGACCAATGAGTTTATCAATGTTACTTACAGAACATGAATGAGGGGTTACAGGCAGCACTGTGGATGCTGTATCTACAAGGTCTGCAGCCAGTATGTATGCTGACTCTCCATTGCTTTGTAGATGGAGCCCCTCCCCAATCCTTCCCTACCTACATTCTTTAGCCCTTCCCAGAGACCCAGATGCCAGGTGCATTTATGGAAGAATGACCTATAATTGGTTGGGAAGGATGGCTGGCTTCTCAAGTGAGGGTCTCATGACTCTTCCCACCCTCTCCTTCCAAAAAGAAGAATCCCAACTGTGGATGACCTTTGGCAAGAAGGATTAAGCCAAACGCCTGAAGATTGCAGCAGTTTGGTTCAGAAGATTGTCATGAACAACAATTGTAATTCCATCATGCAGGTTGAAACTGAAGCTCAGACTATGATAGGCCAGGAGTGGGTGGGACTATATCTTGATTGGCATTGCTTAGATGTGAATAACCTTGTACTTCTATGTAAACTTTAATCTCACTTCAGGACCCAGGAGATGGACCTTTTTCCAAAGTGGCCACATTAAATGAATATCTTGTTCACCTGCCATGATTAATTTGACTGTTTCAATTGGCTGATAGAAAGTGAGTGGTGAGGGTTGGCTGACACACGTGTAAGTTTGATCAGAGTTAAAGTGTTCAATTAGTTATTGTTGTCTTTGCTATAAAAATATACCTGACAAAAGCAACTTAAAGTTGCAAGGGGTCTTTTGAATCACAGTTTGAGGTTGCAGTCCATTATGGAGGGGGATCATAAGTGGCAGGAGCCTAAGGCAGGTGGTCACAGTGCACCAACAGTCAGAAAGCAGAAAGATGAACGCTGTGTTCAGCTCATTTTCTACTTTTTATTAATTCCAGGTCTCTAGCTCTTAGAATGGTACTGCTCACATTTAGGATGAAACTTCCCACCTTTTTTAACCCAACAAAGATACGCCATCTCCATCACAGACAGGCCAGAGGCTTGTCTCCCAGGTGATTCTAGATCCTGCCACACTGTCAATCAGTATTAACCATTCCAGGTGCCCATAATAAACTTCTACTTTGTCTCAAGGATACTATATTTTAAAATATCAGTTTAAGAAGTTAAGTAAGGATGTAGTACATCTCGGAAATATTTTTACCAAAAAGAAGTCTAGTTGGAGGGGCAGGCTTCAGGGTCTCAGAGCTTTGCCTAATTTGAATCTCTCTAGTCTAGGGGAATAAGGCATCCATAAGGTTATCTTCAACTCAAAAAGTCCTATTACTTAGAATCTCAGACACCATTACTGATTCCTCAGGATTCTGACTAGGCTTTTCTAATCTGAGACGAACCAGGACTCTGAAGTAGTTGGCTCTTCAACCTAGCCATTTGCAGGGCTTCATGTAAGCTTTGTATTTTATTGTTCACTGTGTTTGGTCTACCCATCCAGACAAACTGGGAGGCTGATTTTAAAGAAAATAAAAAAGATCTAAAAGTATAAAACCATCTTTCCCATCTACAAAAGCCCTCACAGATCAGAGATGTATCCCCTGACACAGGTTTTCAAAACTTAAAATCTTTCAGGAATTCTAAGCCTGATAGCATTCATAGAAAAAAAAAATCCTTTCCTGACCTTTCTTCAGCCACCGGAGGCAGGGGCATTATTGACAGTGAAAGAATGAGAGCTAAGATGATATAAGATCACTTAGAGCAGAGAGAAGGCAATGGAGTCTGAGGTCTGATGCTCCTCCTGGGAGAGCAAGTGGTTGATATCCCACACCTGCCAGAAGCAGCCTTGACATTGATTTCTGAGCATCTGGGGACACTCACCCAGAGCTTGGGTGCTAGTCTTAAGCATGGTGCCATGCATACTACTTAGGGGCTCTTGTTCTTTGAGTGATAGTTATTGATTGGAGTATGTTTGAATCTGACAGCCCAGTGTCAGGATCAGTAAAGGTTAGAGAAACACTGCAGTTGAAAAATATCTTTCCCTCAATTTATCACCATCTACTACTCCCTGTGAAGGCTGCCAGAGGGATAGACTGCCACTGACCTTAAACAAAAGTAACTCCACACAAACCCCTGGAGGAGTACACCTGATTCAAAGCAGCAACAGGGTGTAGAGCCACAAAGATGAATATTGTCCTGTTACCAAAGTTGTCACGGTTAAAGCCTGGACCTGGCAGCCCTAACAAGCTATGTTTGGTCACCCATCCTTGGAAGACCAATTAAACAGACAAGTGAAAATAAAGACCAAAGAATGAAGAATAAATAATAGAAGAGATTTACCCAATGCGGTCACATTGAGAAAGGTCCAGTGACCCTTCCATGTACTCCATGGGGTCCTGACATGAGGCTTTAGTTTAAGCAGACGACAAGATGATTGAACATCTAAATAGTCCAGGCCTAAGTGTGATCCATCTAGCTCATTGTCTTATTCAATGTTCTATTGCTGTGAAGAGACACTGTGACCACAGCAACTTTTATGAAGGAAAGCATTTAATAGCGGTTGACTTACAGTTCAGAGATTTAGTCCATCATCATCATGATGGAAATCTTGGCTACAGGCAGGCCTACATGGCTCTGGAAAAGTCGCTGAAAAGTCTGCATACAGATTTGTTGGCAGCAGGAAGAAAGAGATTCTTGGCCTGACTTGGGTTTTTGAAATCTCAAAGCCCACCCCGAGAAACAGACTTGATCCAACAAGGCTACACCTACTCCAACAAAGCCATGCCTACTCAAAAAAGGTCACATCTCCTAATAATGTTACTTCCTTGTAATCAAGCATTCAAGTCTATGAGACTATGAGGCCATTTTTACTCATTCTACCACACCCATCATTGATCCATCAGGGTCTGGGATCCTCTCTTTAGCAGAGTAGTCTGACAAGTTGTTGATCTCTTTCTGGCTAGAACCAGGCTTCAACTATTTCTTTAACTCAGTCTTTAGATTACTGGGAAATTCCAGTTCCTTTTGGTCCATTGTTTCAATAGTCTGATAACTAAAAGGAGAGGCACAGGTGTCTCAGTAGACCTCCTTCCTTTCTGCCAGGATAGGCACCCTCTGGATCTGGAACTAGGATTTCCTGCTCTTCTTTGAAGGGCCTGGAGTTGATGTGTCTCTGGTTCTTTTACATAGTATCGATAATCCCCTGCTGTGAGCATAGTACATCAGAGTAATAGATCAGCAATCTCTCTGACATATTTCATTGTAATTTTTAATCTCCTGTAATATTCCTTAAATATTTACTTTTGGGACAGTTTTTATCTTTCATGATGTATTTTCTATCTTGAAATAACATGACACTTCCTCTTGTATATTCTTTTGAAAGTTCCAAGAACCATAGTTTCTCGTGCTTATACTTATTCAATATTATAGTCCTGAGTGAGCATTACCCATGTTTTTGCACATCTAAACTAAACACTCATTTTCACAGAAGTGTACTTTTATATGATGTATATATATAGCAATTATCTACTCTATTATTGGTGAATATTTCAGTTTTATAAGCTTTCTGATATTTTTTCACTGTTGGTAGTTGAACTTAGGGTCCTGTCTGCTTGGTAAGTGCTTTACCACTGAGCAACATTCCCAATCCACTTTTGAAAATTTCATTTGGTGACAGGGTCTCACTAAGTTGGTCAGAATTGCCTCAAGCTTGCACTATTTTCTGTTTCAGTTTTTCAGAAGCTAGCATAAGAACCATATGCCTTTAGAGCTGGCTAAGTGTCGCACTATATAGAACCAATATTCTGAAGTCCACATGGAAGATATAAGCCCAAAATAGGAGTTCCTCGATAGCATGGTTTAAGTATTTTAACTCTTCCAAAATAATGCCAAGCTTTCTGGATTTTTTGTTGTCTTTGGTGTTCTTACTTATTTCCATGCCTTCTAACGGTACCTGAGTATTCTTAATCATATCTACAATGCGTATCAGTTAACTCAATTTTTGCTAACCTGTTGATAGGGAAAACTATTTCATTATGATATTAGCTTTCAAATTTCCTGATCATTGCAAATTTAAGTATCTTTTATAAAGATTTAGTGTGTGCATGTGTGTGTGTGCGAATATGTGCACAAGCATGCCTGTGCTAAAAGAGGCCAGAGAATAGTATGAGAGTCCATGTGGCTGCAGCTAAGGCAGTTGTAAGCCTCCCTATCTGGGTACTGGTGATCAAAGTCTGGTCCTTCAGAAGAGCATCAGGTGCTCTTATCTGCTTAGTCATCCATCCGAGTCCCTTGAATGTCTTTTTATAGTGTAACCTTCTACTTGTCCATACTTGTTTGCACAATATTCTTCAAGATTTGTATTTATTTTTTCTATTTTTCTTAATTAAATGCCAAAGTTCATATTAGGCTATGGATAATGTTTTTTTTTTTTTGTTGTTGTTGTTCCTTTTTGCTAAAGACAATTATTTAAGACTTCAAATATGTACTCCCATCCATGATCTGTCTTTACTCCTTATTATGTTTAGATAAACAGCAGATAAATAAACAGCAGGTCTTAGTTTTTAAACAGTTATACTATCAAGCCTTTTCTTTCTCAGGGCTATAACTCTTAAACAAAACAACACAACAACAACAAAAACAAACAAAAAAAAACCTCTCAGCACAAGAGATTAAGGTGTCCTTTGATTTTGACTTCTAAAGTTTGTTTTGTTTTTGATACTGTATGCTTTTATTTTTCAACTAGAATTTATTTATTTTTAAAGATTTGTCTTATTTTTAATTATATTTATGTGTCTGTGTGTGCCTCTGTGTGGGTATGTGCATGAATGCAGATGCCTGTAGAGGCCAGAAGAACATATCGTAAGCCCTGGACTAGGAGTTATGATTGGTTATGAGCTACCTGACATGGATACTAAATTGAACTTGGGTTCTCTGCAAGAGCTGTATGTGCTCATAACTGCTAAGCCATATCTTTAGTACCTCAGCTAGACTTTATATTTGAATACTGGTCCATTTTTGTATGGACTTTTTCTCATCTGCACGATAATTGTCTTATCTTTTAACCATAGATGTGCATTAATAGTTTTGTCATTTTCCGATGCTCATTCCAGCATTTATCATTTTCGACTCTATCCCAACCCAATTCTCCCTTTCATCATTATTTTTGATTTATGATGCCCTGTTTTATTAGGGAAAGCAAGTTTATGGCTGTGGCTCTTTCCATGCTTTTCTTGTGCAATGTTTAAATTGTCAGTTAAAAGTATCTTAGGATTTCAGTTAGGGTTACAACAGACATTGCAAATGCTTCTCAAAACTCCATGTGTCAATGATTAAACATTTAGAATGGAGGACCTTGCAGATGCTCCTTAAGTCATTAGAGGTGTGCCTTAAAGAGCATAGTGGAAACTTTACATCTTTCTCAGCAACATGGCTCATTTAAAAAAAAAAAAGCTTCCTAAAAATTTGTTTTGTATGAGGGCGCACGTATATAGAGCCAGTTGGCAGCCTAAAGCATCTTCCTCAATCCTTACCTTATTGTATTTTAATTTAATTTAATTTATTGTTATAATTATTACTATTGTGTATGAGTGTGTGTGTGTATGTGTGTGTGTGTGTGTGTATGTGTGTATGTGTGTGTATGTGTGTATGTGTATGTGTGTGAGTATGTGTGTGTGTGTGTGAGTGTGTGTGTGTATGTGTGTGTGTGTATGTGTGTGTGTGTATGTGTGTGTGTGTATGTGTGTGAGTATGTGTGTGTGTATGTGTGTGTGTGTACGTGTGTGAGTACGTGTGTGTGTGTACGTGTGTGAGTATGTGTGTGTGTGTATGTGTGTGTGTATGTGTGTGTGTATGTGTGTGTGTGTATGTGTGTGTGTGTGTATGTGTGTGTGTGTATATGTGTGTGTGTGTGTGTGTGTATGTGAGAGAGAGAGAGACAGAGAGAGAGAGAACCTGTGTGTGTGTTGAGGATGTGCACGTATATAGAGGTCAAAGAGCAGTTTTGTGGAGTCCGTCTCCTTCCACATTTAGGTGAGATTTGGGGATCAAGCAATGTAGAGGTCAGAGGACAGTCTCTGATGTCAGCCCTTCACCTCACTGCTGTGTAAGCCACATGAGCATCTGGCCAGAGTCATGTCTCCACCTCCCGTTTGCTTGTTGAACACACTGGATTAGACACCTGTGTAACGGAGCCCATCTTTTTTGTGGGTCCTGTGTATCTGAACTTAGGTCCTCACAGTTGGACAGCAAGCACTTCAAGCACTGAACCAGCTCCCTGAACAGAAGACTCTAGTCTTAAACATTTTCTTCTGTTTCTAGTTTATCAAGAGGTATTTTATCTTGGATTTTATCCCATGCCTGGCTTAGATCTATAAACACAAGTGCATGACTTCATTCCTCTTTTAAAGTGGCTACACCTTTTTATCCATTCTGTGTTTTCCAATTAAATTCTCTTTGGGGACATAAAGATGGCTCAGTGGTTAAAAACGTGCACTGTCTTTGCAGAGGACCACAGTCTGGTTCCTAACATCCATGTTGGTGACACACAGAAGACTTTAAATCCAGCTCCTGGGGATCTGACCCCCTCTTTTGGGCTCACTGACCACCTGCTTTCACATGCATATACGTACACATATGTAGCAAATAATATTATAATTGGCTTTATCTTTCCTTCATTCAGACACACATTTTTCTCACCTGTTTGTTACACTTATGGTTTATTAAACTCTAGAGACGTTTCATTAGTTTTCCTTAAATGGTTCGCGTTGTAAGGACCACTTTGATTTTGATTGAGGTAGGGGGTAGAAATTAGCAAACTTAGAGCTAGCTACTACCCTGTGATATTCCTGGGCACTGTCTTTTTTAGAAGGGATCTCCTGGGTAGGGTCTTAGAGTGCCAGTCTAAACTAAATTTTTTGGTACATCTTGACAAAAGTCCAGTTCTGCTTGACACTGTTTTCTTCTAGCTGCTGTCGCCTATGAACACTGCATGCTTTGGGCCATGGGAGGAAGGCTAATGAGGATAAAAACCTGAAGTTACCCACTTGTCTCTACTTGTCATTGGCTGTCATTGTTTTGTTCTTGATTCACAGAGAAGACAGAGGAGTCCATGATTTAACCAGAATAATGACCTCTCTGTCATAGCTGTGGTATCTGGTATCAAGACAATCTACTCTGCAATTCCCTTTACACGTTATGGTATTCTAGCCTTGGGATGCAACTTAGCAGTTGTACACTTACCTATATGAAGAATCCTGACTTACATCATTAGGATGACAAAATCACTACTATCATCATCATCACCATCTGCATCCTCATTCATATTAGTTACTTCTCTTCTTTGTTTGAGAAAACAGCTGACAAAAACAACTTAAGGAAGGAAGTTTGTTTGGGTTCATAGATTGAGTGTCCACCCCATTATGGTAGGAAAGGCATGATGGCAAGATCGCCCGGCAGCTGCTTATATGACCCTCCAAGTAAGTAAAGAGCAATGAATATGGTTCTCAGGCAAATGGGTTTTGTGGAATCTATGATGCTTCCCAGAGTTCCCTGGGTTTCTATGACTTTTTCAGGTTTGTATTTAGGGAAGGCTCTAGCAGTCTGTGTTCAAACTTCTGGCTCTTCATCCAGATACTTGCCATATTGGTGTATGCTACCTTGCAGGATTGTGTTTCTCTACTTGAATATCTGTTTCATGCTAAGACCTGTGTCTTCCACATGCCTATTTTTATTTATATATTGGGGTTTGGACATAAAATTAGCCTTGATGTGTTATTTCAAAGAACAAGACAATTGGAACACAAAGAAGATAAGTTACTCTCCCAAGTTTCTCCAAAGGCAGAACCTGGACTGGAATAAAAGCATCTTAAGCCCTAGCTCCCGTTTATTTGATGCTGTAAGGTCCAGGTTCAATTCTTTTTCATCCAGCCACATCAGCATACTTAGTAAGTGAGGCAGTGTAGGGTATTGTCAGATATTAAATGGGACATTGTTTTGTGTATGTTGGGGGGGTATACACATGCTTGAATGTGCATGCTCATGTGTGCATATGTAGAAACCAGAGGTCAAATTTGAGTGTCCTGTTGCTCTCCATCGTGTTTTCTGGTACAAGATCTCTCACTGAAGCTGAAGCTCACCCATCTGACTAAGCTAGCTGGAAAGCAAGCCTCTAAGAATTCACCTATCTGTCTCAGCCTCCTCAGCTCTGGGCTTACAGGTACATGCTACCATGATGAGTTTTTACATGGGTATTGGCAATTTGAACTCAGGTTATTATACTTGAGGATCAAGGAGTTTACCTACTTAGCTATATGCCCTACCCTTAAGTAACACTGTTTTGAATCCCTGATAGAGCTGTCACTTGCAGAATGCTTTAATAATAAGCATCAACAGTGTAATTTTATCTATGTTTATCAAATGTATACAGACTGGTTAAGAATGTTAAAAGCATGGGCCAGCAAGATGGTTTAGTAGGTAAAAGAACTTGCCACCAGGACTGATGACTTGAGTTCAAGTCCCAGAATCACATACTGGAAGGAGAGATCAGCTCCTACAAATTGTCCTCAGACCTCTACCTATATGCCATGGAGTGAACTCACATACATGTGGACACAAATATAAGTTTAAAAAGCAATATAACAAGTGGCTTAAAGAGTACTTGATAATTCTACATTTAGCATAAGTACATTTTTAAGAAAAAAATTGAAGGTCAGCAGCTCTTCTGCCTCAAGATAGTCATCTCAAGCTGGCTACACACAGTAAACCAACTTTATAAGTGTGCACTTGGCATAGTTTTTACTTTATGTGAATTATTTTAAGTTTTTCATAACTCTTTGAATTACTATGTTTATGAGCAAAAAAAATGTTGTTTGGAGAAAGATTTTTACTGTTTTGAATATGCATCCATTTTCCCTACAACCTCAATATTATTAAAGTGTAATTGACATATGATTAAGTGCATACATATTAAGTACAAATTTGATGAGTCTGACAGATCAATGAACTCATATAACACCTGCTTCTCGGCAGCTTTCACAGCCTTTCACTCAAGGCAATCAATGACACAATTTCTGTCACTGTAGATTTATTTTTCTTATTCTCTAACTTTACATACATGTAACTACAAGAGATGGATTCTTTTGCATATGACATTTTCTGTTCATTGTGTTTTTTTGAAGATTTGTCTATGATGGTACATGCATCAGTAATTCATTGATCTTTATTAATGAACATTGAACCATTGTAGAACATGCCACAGTTTGATAATTTCTTTTCCAGTGAATTTGTATTTAGTGCTTTTGTTTTGTTGTTTGCTTGTTTCTTTGTTTTTGTTTCATTTTGGATACTGACAAGTAATGTTGTGGATATTTGAGCATGAATCTTTGTGAGGACACATGATTTAATATATTATATAAAACCACCTGTAAGAGTTGTGTTACTGTCAAGTCATTTGCTAGAAGTGTACTATTTCACTGTCCATCAGACACAGAAAACCATCTTCTGTGATGGTCAGCTTTGGTTGTCAACTTGACACAACCTAGAATCAGCTGGAAGAAAGTCTCAATGAGATATTGTCTGTAGTAGGTTGGCCTGTAAGCATGTCTTTTTGTGTAAATGTGTTGTTCTATTAAGTCAATTGGTGAGGGAACATCTAGCCCACTGTGAGCAGCACCATTTCCTAGGCAGGGAGTCCTGAACTACATAAGAGTGAATAAATGACACTGAGCACAAACAATTGTGCGTATTTATTTCCCTCTGCTCTTGTCAGTGGATACAATGTGACTAGCTGTTTGAAGTTCCTGCCTTGACTTTGACACACGACGAACTGTAACTTGGAATTGTGAATTAAATTGAACCCTTTTTATCCAGAATTTCTTTGTGTCAGAGTATGTTAGCACAAGAATACAAATAAAACTAAGATACCAGCTTCCATGCATATATGTGGCATTCTTTGTTTCCCTGCTCTGCTGGTGTTACACGTTTGCTTATTTTGAGACATGATATCATGCAATCCAGGCTGGCTTCCTGTATGCCAAGGATGGCCTTGGACTTCTGATCCTCCTGCTTCTACCTCCAGTGTCCTTGGATTGCAAGTTTATCAGTTTATCTCATGCTGTGGACAGAACCTGGGGATCTGTGAATGATATGCAAACACTTCAACAACATAGCCATGTTCATGACCCCTTATTTATTAAAAAAAATTTACCTCTGTAGTTTAGGTTAATCTGTAATTTGTTATGTAGTCCAAGCTGGTCTTGAATTCATGATCTATGTGCTTCAACTTCCTAAGTGCTGGGATCACAGGCATGTAGCAACATGTCTACCGGTATTTGACAGTCTTTTTCAGTTTTACCTTTTGTAACAGTCTCTATGTAGCTCTCAGGCTGATCAGAAACTCACATGGTGCTCTCTCAGTGTCCACACACATGTGTATGTATATGTGTATATATGCTTGTGGAGGTAAAAAAAGAAAGCCTCAGGCATTGTTCCTCAGGAGCCATCCACCTTTTCTAAGTCAGGGTCTCTGCCCTGGAACTTACTAAATAGGATATGCTGCCTGGCCAACAAACCTTGGGATCTCTCTGTGCCCACCTCTGCAGCACTGGGATAACAAGGTTCTCTGCCATCACATCTGTCTTTCTTTACATTCATTCTGGGGACTGAATTCCGGTCCTCATGCTTTCAAGGCAAGCATTTTTCATATAGCTGTCTCCCAAACCCCTGTTTTTTGTTATTTTGTTGTTTTATTTTTCTTCTCTCGTATAATATATCTCAACACCCCTTCTACTCTCACTCCATTCCTCTGAGCTCCCTCATTTACCCTCTCTTCCTAATCTACCCTTCCTACCCCCACACATTCATCTCCATCCCTGCTTCTCCCCACATAAGAGAGCAGTCCTCCCCAGGTTACCGCTCAAGCAAGGCACAAGATGGAACAAGGCCAGGCACTAGTCCCTGCATCAAGGGTGGACTAGGCAACCCAGCAGGAGTAAATGAGTCTCAAAGGAAGGCAAAACTGTCAGAGAATCCCCACTACACTCTAGCCTGTAGGATCTTTGCAAGAACACCAAGCCAGACAACCGCATGATATATCTAGGAGACCTTGCACGCTCTTTGTCTGCCGCTTCAGACTCTGTGGGACCCCAAGAGTGCTGGTCCATTGACTCTGTGGGGCTTGTTCTCCTGATGTCCCTGACCCCTCTGGTCCCTGAAATATCTCCTCCCCCTCTTCTATAAGTTTTTTGGAGCTCTTCACACTGTTTATCTGGCTTTACTATGTGGTAGAGTCTGGACTTGAACTCAAGATGACCTTGCTTTCCACTGAGGTTGCAGATGTGGGCCACAATATCTGGTTTATATTTAATACTCTTTTTTAAGGTTTAATTTTTATTGTATGTATTTGACTTGTGTGTGTGTGTGTGTGTGTGTGTGTGTGTGTGTGTGTGTGTATGGACAGATATGTCAGTCATGAATGTGGTGGTTACAGGACAACTTACAGGAGTCAGTTATTTCCTTCCACCATGTGAGTCCCTGAGAGTGAACCTTCACCTGATCTCATCTGGCTGATATTTAATATTCTGAAGACTGTGTCGTTCTCAGAAGTTGACAGTTATTTTTCAAATGGGATGGATAGCTACCAGAAAAAGACTAAAGGTACCCTTAGCTTACTGATGAGGAGGCCGACTGTAATTTGTGAACAGAGTCACTTCTGCTGGGATTGAGTCTAGGAATGGACACACCCCAGACCTGGCTGATAGCCTCAGACATTCCAAGAAAGTGATCTTCAGAAAAACAAAATTATCTTGATAAAAACCAAAGAGCAATGTTATCAGGTATTCAGAGAGTTATTTTTAAAAAATATATGTGCTTTAATCTCGCATTTTGGGGTCTTTGAGGAAATTAAAATATACCTCCCACAGATTTTTTATTTTATTTCTTTTCATTTGTTTTTATTATTTACTTTTTATAAATCTCCCAAAACAAAAAATAAAAAAATAATGAAAGCTCAGTGAGTAAAAGTGACTGTAGGTAATCCTGATGACAAGTTCAATTTCCTAGACTCATATGGTGAGTCCTGTAAGTTGTCCTCTGATCAACATGTGTGCTCTGTGACACAATTTCCCTATCCACACAGGTAGATAGATAGATAGATAGATAGACAGACAGACAGACAGACAGACAGACAGATAGATACATAGATAAATGTAATAAATTTCTTGGAAGAAAGTTTCAGTGAGTTAAAACAAAATGAGAGGGTTATTTGAATCTGACCATTTTGCAGGATTCAGAGTCAGGGAAACTGGCATGGGCATTTCACAGAGGCTCATCGAGGACGCCTCTGCTAAGAATGGTTCCTTGATTGAGTTCAAATGTCTCTGATGGAGGGGGCCTACAAGTGATGAACTTAATATGCTTCTCTCCCTTGTGATTCTTAGGTTGTGTATATTGTGTATACTCATAAACACACGTATGTTTATATGACCAGAAGTAGGAGGGATGTTGTCTAGGGGAGCACAGGGGACAAATGGGGAGATGGTAAAAAGAGAAGGTATTGGATAAGAGGAGGATATGCTTATTGTGCAATACCTGTTAATACTTACAAAGCAACTGGCAAACAAGTAAAATAAATACTGAAACTGAAGGCCAAAGCAAGGATGTGTAGCTCTTCAGTAGCTTTAGAGATATAATTGGGTGTATTAACCATATTGAAGGGCAGGTCTCATGTCCAGCAGTTGATGTTGAACGCGAAGTGAACTAGGTGGTATTTTTGTAGACATTTTGCCTCATATTGCTTTTTTTAGGTATTTTTTTTCTTACTGGTCTATTGATTGCATATTATAGTTTCCAGTTTTGTGTTTTTATGAGTTTTGTTTGTATTTGTTTCTTATGGATTTTTTTTTAAATTCTGGTTTGTTTGGTTTTATGTTTGTTTGCTTGCTTCCTAAAAAGAAAGAGAGAGAAAGAAAAGGTGTGGAGGATTTGGGAGGAAATAGGAGAGGGGAAACTATAATCAGAATATACTATATGAATATTTTTTTTTCAAAAAAGAAAAAGAAAAAGAATTGATGTGAACTATATTTTTTTTTATCTTGGGTTTTTTTTCCCGTTAGATTTGTTTTATTTTAACCCAGTCTCCACTATTACTGGTGTCTATCAGAACAGTGAGTTTTGTCTCCATGTAGTGTTGAACTCTCCTTGGTGTGAGCTTTTTGTGAGACTGGAACTCTGGCAGTGCCTGAGAGCATTTGATACAGAAAGCCATTCTTTAGGGATGGCCCTACTGCCAGAGCAGCCAAAGCAGCCAAAGCCAAGAAGAAAATGGAAAGATTCCTTAGCTTGCCTCCCCCCTCCTCCCTGCCTCTTTCCTCTTCCCCTAATCCACCCCTCCCTGTACCTTTCTTCCAGTCCCTTCAACTTTTCCTCCCCTTCCATCTCCCTTTGCCTTTCTCTCTTTCTCTTCCTTTTCCCCCTCTCCCCTCCCTCTTTCCATTCTCTGTTATCTTTCTTCCCTCCTTTCCTCTCCCCTTCTCCTATCCCCCTTTCCATCTCTCAATACCTCCACTCCTTTCCTATTCATTGTCAGATATCTACTGTGAAGGAAAAGTAAGGACATGTTGTATAATCAATAACTCTTTCTTTCAAGCTAAATATATATGATTTGTAAACAAGAAATTTCCCGTTGAAAATTGTATCGTTTTATTTTATTTTCAGAAGTCATTGGTGAGTTTAACTACATTTCTTTCTTACATTAATCCAATTTGTAGCTAAAACCTAACACCTACCCTGCCTTTTTCAATAAACATTTGCGATATTTTACACAACCTTAGTCATTTGTTGAACTATCACACAGCAAAAGGACAGGAGAATGTAACATTTCACTGAGAACATCAGTGACTCACAATCATAGACATCAGACAGTAGTACCATTTTAGAATTTCATTTTAGAGTTTGATTAAAAGATCATTCTGAGCTGGAGATTGCTCAGCAGTTAAGAGCTTGTGCTGTTCTTGTAGAAGATCTGAGTTCAGTTCCCAGCACCCACTTCAGACAGTTCACACAACAGCCTGTAACTCCAGCTCCAGTGAATCCAACATCCTCTTCTGGCCTCAGTGGGCACACACACACACACACACACACACACACACACACACACACACACACAGATAAAAAGAGAGAGAGAGAGAGAGAGAGAGAGAGAGGTCTTTCAAAAAGACTATTCTCAGTTATAACACTGAATGAAACCAATGGCAGAATTTCAAACAATTCCATAGTTGGCAATGCTAATTAAAAACATAGTGATAGGTGGAGCACTCAGGAGGCAGAGGCAGGCATATCTCTGAGTTTGAGGCCAGCCTGGTCTATAGTAGGTCCAGTTCCAGGTCAGCCAGGCCTACACAGAGAACCCATGTCTTGAAAAACCAACCAAACAAACAAACAAAAAACCATAGATCATATTTAATTTAATGCTGTAAAATATTAAAACAAGTATTAAATCATTTTTGTAAGTCTTAATTTATTACACTATCTTCTAATATTAGATATCTCTCGTGCCTGTTGTTATGCAATACAAAGTTACCTGGGCTGAAGATATGTGAGGATCACTTGAAATGAGAATGTACTAACAAAAAAAATATGTTCATTTCTTTTTAGTATTCTTATGCTTTTATCTGACATAAGATGGATTAACAACCTTCCAAAATAAGTTTTTTTTTTCATCTCAATGGAAAATTTTATATTTATTGGCATAAAGGTCATGTCAAAATCACCTCCAGTTGAGTTGTGGGGAATAATAATGAAATTTGTGCAGAAGTATAAGCATCATCAAAATTGTCTGAAGACTATGGCATTGTGATTAAGGAATCCAGTTAAAGATGTTGCCAGTGGGCTGGGAGAAGATGGGAATGGGAACAGGAGGCATTAGTAGGGGGAGAAGGATGTAGGATAGGATATAGGGAGAGACAACTGGAATTAGGGGATATTTCCGGGGTGACCTGGAGACCTAGTGCAATGAAAACTCCCTGGAATCTACAAGGGTGACCCTAGCAAGGACCCCTAATAACGGGGGATAGGGAGCCTGAAGAGGACACCTTCTGTAGCCAGTCAAGGCTTTCAGTGGTAGGACTGGGATACTAACCCTGCCACAAAACCCTTGACCTATAACCTAACTTGCCTGCAGGATCTGCTAGGGCAATGAAAGGGCAGAACTCCACTCCAAGGGAGGGAGCCCATGCCTGACACTGCAGAGTTGGGCAGGAACCTGAGATTGGATAACCTGAAGAGGATTCCTAATGATATCCAGCTCTGCTCATAGATCTGTGCCTAGTCCAATTGTCATCAGAAAGACCTCCTCCAGCAACTGAGGGGAGCATTTGCAAAGGTCCAGGGGGAGCAAACATGGTGAACTCAGACAAAGAGGTAAGGAGGGACTGTGAGGGCCACGGGTGTCGAGGACACCAGGAGAACAAGCCCCACAGAGTCAACTGACCAGCACTTTTAGGGGCTCAAAGAGACTAAAGCAGCAGACATATAACTTATGGTTGTCATGTTGGTGTTCTTCAAAACTCCTAAAAGTTGGAGTGTGTATGCAGGGGTCAACCCTTTTACTTGCCCTTGGGACTCTTTTCCTCCTGACGGGTTGCCTCTTACAGCCTTGATGTATGGGCTTGAATCTGGCCTTGTTTCATCTTGGTATGACCAGTGGTAACCCTGGGAGCCATCCTCTACTCTAAGAGAAGCAAGGGGGAGGATCTGGAGGAGAGGGGTGATGGCAGTAGCTAGGAGGAATGGAGGGAGGGGAGAGTGGAGTGGTCAGATGTATTATGTGAGAGAAAAAAAATTAAAATAGAAATTCAGTTTAAAGTTCTAAATATAGAAAATGAGATTGAATGAAGGGGCAGGATTAGCCAGTGAGAAGTTAAAACTCATACAAAAATGAAATTCAGAGGGAGGTACCACGTATGTGGATATTCCTCTCTTGTATATGAAGAGTGAGGGCTTAACTGGGGGAAGCACAGAAGTATATTTACATAGCTGTGCTAGTTCAGAGGTGAAGAAGCCCCACACAGTGCTGCTCTGATTGTAGCCCAATTGTAGAGTCTGAAGGATTTCACAGATCGCAGGTTACATTTCATTGCACCATTTCCTCCCCGTGTGTATACAACCTGGAAAATTTTTATCATGTGTTTGGATTTCTGTCACACCACCAAAGGCACATTTTCATTTGAAAAGTGATCCTTGAGTTCAGGAAGCACTTGCTGCTTGTCTCACAGAATGCTCTGTACTATGGAGATATAGCCTTGTGGAGCATAGTTTAATAATAATTAATAATAATAAATAATACTAATTATATAATGTTCAATATAAATATAATAATAAATAAATAATTTTTTAAAAATGTGTGTATGTAGGTGTGCACACACACACCTGCTTGTTTGTCTGCATGTCTGTCTGTGTAAGCCACTTGTACATGACTGTCTGTGGAGGCCAAAAGGGGGCCTTAGAACTTCAGGGGCTGAGCCAGCAGATCTTAGTGCTAGGTACCAAACCTGGGGCCTCTCCAAGAGTAGTTTAAACTCTTAACATCTGAGCTGTCTTTAGCTCTGTAACTGATCTCTTTAAGTTTATAATAAAAAAAAAATGTTTCCTTTCCAAGTGGCTTTTGAGTGAATATTCAACATTCCCAATCTTCCTAAAACTTTCTTTACAAAATGGTATTTTTTTATGACAGCAAACCCACCTGTCTACCTTATTTTGTTTGTCTCTCATCTTATAAGTTCACTTATTTTAACATAAGATTAATTAATGTATTAATAAAATTATATACTACTCACTTCTGTTATTATACTTTCTCATTTAAAAATACATTGAACATTTTGTTACATTGTATTTGTGTACATGTACCGACATGGTGTACATGTGGAAGTCAGTAGCTTGTAGAAGTTGATTTTCTTCTTGTGAGTCTTGGGATTGAATTTAGGTCATCAGGATTGACACAAGTGCCTTTATTCATTGAGCCATCTCTCTGATCCTATTTCTCCCTACTCTAGATACCGAAGTTAACTGTGTCATCTAATTCTTTCTTCCAATGGTTCATATTCTTTCATCCAGGTACAACCGATACATTCAAAAGAAAACTCCTTTGGCCACTGAAATTGTCCCTCACTTTCCTACAGTTTGGTTCTTCAATGGGTGGCCCAGTTTCTACCTAGATCCCAATCTTGTGATTATGTTTTTCATGCTCAAATAATAATGCTACACCAGAACTTCCCACATTCCCAGGTTCCCTAACAGGTATGTTCTCAGAAGCAGCTTGTTCTGTGCCACATACCCGACTAGAAGAAGCTGTCCTTCCGCCTTCCCTGAGGAAGATTGCATGCTAGATCCCTGGCATTTGTATTGTTCTTCTCCTTAGGGGCAGGTATGCTATATTCAATCCCATCTAATCATAGACAAACATGTTTCTAGAGCATTCTTCTCTTTCAAGTTTTCCAAATTCTGTATCTCTGACTACCAAATGGAAGACTGTGGTAGCGATCAACTACCATTTACACACCAATGTAAGAGCTTTGTTCCTTCAAAGTGACACATGTGGCATTTTTAGCACTGCCAATATTTTCTCCAAATGAATCAGCTAATAAAATAGTCAGTAGAAAGCTACTCGCACCCATGATTTATTATATGAAACAATTACAGCCAAATACTACGTAACGTCTTACCAGTCTCCGTGTCATTTTTTAGAATAAATCAAACCTAATGCTATTTAGGTACATTTTAATGTTTAAGAATGTAAACTCATGGTTGGAGATATGGCTCATCCATTAAGACAATTTGCTGTGGTTCCATAGTACCTGAGTTACATTCCCAGCACCCATATCAGGTGGCTTACAAATGCTTGTAATTACAGTTTCAGGGAATCTAATGCCTCCTTTGTCCTCCATTGGCACTTATACACTTATGGAATACTCTCATACAGACACATATAAATACACATAAACAAAGAGAATTATTTATATACATACGCACACTACACACCACACCACACACATACACACACACACACACACACACACACACACACTAAGAGTGGGCAAAGGAGAGAAAGAAAAATAAATTCCAGGAGTATTTGAGAAAATTCCAGTTGAGTTGTGCTGTCAGCCATCTATGTGACACAGTTAGATGAAGGTGGAGGCTGTTTATACTTTTAAATGAGGCTGTGATTAGTACAGTTTTACAGGAAAAGAATAATACAGTTTGAGCCTCTTGCTTCAGAACTTTAAGAAGTTTGCTTTTTGCTTTCTCTAAGCAGAGCATTGTGGTGTGAAGGCAGTGTTATGAGCAGTACAAGCTACTTGTCAGTCACAGGTTCTTGAGCAAATCACACCAACTGCTTGAACTCTATAAGTCTCACTAGTAAAACCTGAAAGATAGATGAGCTCATTCCTAGTGGTTCTTCTAGGATTGAAATGGATGATTTCATTTGATATCCCCTGTCCCACCTATACCTCAGCCAGACTCATAGCCAAGAGTTATGGTTCCACTATGGGCTCTGGTGTTTGAACATTTGCATTCTCTAGGAATACTGTAGAACCTTTAGAAGGTGGAGCCTTGCTTGAGTCAAGGCTTGACATTTTATAGAACAGCTCCACTCCCGCTCCTCTGACTCCTGACTGTGGATTCAGTGTGACCAGCTAGCCTTCTGGCCAGCATTCCACGATGATGGAATCTTGCCTTGAACTTCAAGCCCCAATAACTCTTCGGTACTTCAGTTTATTCTTGTCAGATATTTTGTCTTAGTGATGGGAAAAGCTGATAGAATATTCTCAATTTAAATTCAGGAAACTTTTCAATATTCAACTTCAATATTAACTGCTTGGGTACATGTATCAGCTTTGATAAGTTCAAGTTAGGTCTTTCTAGTAAGTGTATTTCTATCACAGTCTTAAAACGCACATACACAGACATACAGACACCTCTCTCTTACTTTACGTAGGGAAGCTAATAAGCATAGCATTGGAGCCCTAGCCACATTTTAAAAATACTTTTTATGAAACACTTGAAGCTTTTCTTTTCGTAGTGTAACTTCGTTGCTTCTATACATTTAAAAATAATTAAATACACGGTAGCCAGAGATCATCTTTCAAAAGACGTTTTCCTAATGAGTGATAGTGTCTTACACAGAACTGGGCTGTCACTGTTACAGAAATTACGAGTGGTTATTACTTCTGATTAAAATTAAATTAAATAGCACTTGAGAAACAAGGAGAGCTTTAACTACACCATAAAAATGTCAATCTTTCACCTTTTAACATCTGTTAGACATGCATGCCAGGAGCAAATGTACAGGAGTGTTTGCCAAATACCTAGTCAACAAACCCCAATGACTCATCTGAGAGCTGACGTGATATGATCTTGAACATGGATCCTCCAGGATCTGACAGTGAGTCCAAGTTCAACACGTGAACAGGTATGGTGGTTGCAACTCTTCTCCATTTGGTAGGGGACGAAAGAAAGTGTCTCCCAGGTCTTTTATTCCATTGTTTATTGTGATAGATTTGGTCTGGCATATCAAGTACATCTGTGCTACAGTAGGGAGCTGCAAATTCTCATGGAAGCTTGCTTCCCTGAAAGGTTCCGAATGTAGAAATTTTTTGTTTTTGTGTGATATTTCTATAAAGGTTGTTTTAAACTCTGATTCTTAAAAGGCAAAAATCACTGGAACTCTCAGCTCTCGAAAATGCTTTTGGCCTAAACAGGCCTGGGTCGATACTAGCTAATTAGCAGACAGGCAGGAGGAACACAGGCAGTGACTGTTGGTACTTTTCTGATCAATGGAATCAGCTCTTTTTCCCCCCCAGTCATCAATACATAGAGTACTGGCTGGGAATGTAATTTTGTAAAAGTGATAGGTTTACCAAGCTTCCAATAGCTTATGTTTTAGCAGACTTGGAGAACGGGGAGACATTGAATTGGTAAAGGGCTCACTGTTTAAGCATGAAATTAAAAAGCCAGGCATGATGATGTCTGCTTGTAGCCCTAGCACTGGAGAATCACAGCAGGCAGATCACGGGGCTCACTGGATAGCCTTCCTAACTTCATCTCTGAGTCCTATGACTGGGTGGGTATCTCCTGAGGAATGACAAGTGAGGTGGTTTTCTGGCCTTCACATGCATTTGCACGTATTCTCTCTCTCTCTCTCTCTCTCTCCCTCTCTCTCTCTCTCTCTCTCTCACACACACACACACACACACACACACACATTTGCACAACCACATGTGTACACACAATATACACACATGCAAGGGGGTGAAGGTAGGGGTGGAGATCATAGCTTAAAATTCTATAGTCTTCCATGATCAGTCTACAGAGTTTGAATCTATTTACTTCTCACTTTTTTCTTAATTAGGACACAGTGCTTTCACAAGGTTAGATTGGATTTAAAGAAAAAAATGACATTTCTTACCTGTTTTTTGTATAATGAAGGTGAGAACATCTGCTTTGCATTTTCAGGTTTGAATACAGAGGACCCAAGCTCAGATTCTCATTGTTGTCTTTCAATTCTCTCTGAATCACACAGGCCTTGAGTAACTGTGATTATAAAAGGACTCCCTCTCTCAAAATTTCACTTTCAACCCCAAATATGGCCCTTCCCTGCAGGTATTGATGCTGAGGGAAAAATGTGTTTTTGCGGATTCCAAGGAATCCCATAACCATCTTGGTTGACCTAGGGGACAAACACTCAGTCATATCCATCAGAAATATATTTGAATTTCTTGTGTCTTTTGTTCACATGAGTTTGGGATTCAATCTCAGCAACACTCCAACCCAAGCAGTCAATTTATTTCACGTGAATCCAGTCTCTCGCAGAGCTTGTGTTGTAATTATGAAGTGATTTTGTGATTCCACCATCATGTTGTATGTGAGCCCTGCTTTGGAGATAAACAGGGAGAAGTAGAAGCCATAGAATTCTTCAAATATATAGGAAAATAATAAATGCTAGCCCCTTATAAAATTATATACACTACCACCTAGAAATACTTGAATGTGTAGGCTTAGATCAATTTGTCTAATCTTCAAAATTAGGAAGGTTTGCTGTCACTGTGCTTGAAATGTTTAGCACTATGTCACAGAAGAGGAGCCAAAACTACACCAGATACCCACTTTGTTCATCTTAGGTGCTATATAACCAGGGCTGGGTCTGGTTTTCCCTTACTTCAGAATCTTGTTCTTACTTTTATGTTCCATTCTACTGGAATAAACAGCTGGCTGAATCCTGCAGCTGGGGGAAGTCAGAGATACTTGCTATAAAGTGTTTCCATTCAGCTGAATAATCCTGCAGCTGCCTGCTTGCTGTTTGCAATACAACTGGATTTTACCACTTTTCCTTGTGAATACATATTGAATATAGTCATTTCTACCTCCTAACACTCTGCTGAGGAATTACCATGAAATGAATTACTCCATATACTAAAAGAGGGTATTGACTTTAGAGTCAAATGTCTGACTTCTACTTCCATATTGACTTATTTGTGGATGATAATAAAAATTTTATAAGAAAGCATGTTAACTTTATTTGGTGCTTGTTATATGTGTATTATAGAGGACCACTGTCAAAAATTTAAAGGGTTAGAGAATGCAGTCTATCTATCTATCTATCTATCTATCTATCTATCTATCTATCTATCTATCTATCTATCTAGATGTGTGTGTGCACATGTATGTGTGTAGAGACCAAAGTCTGATTTTTAATTACTTTCATTACACCATATTTTTTGAGAAAGGATTCCTTGCTGAATCCAGTGTTCATCTATTCGGCTAATATGACTGGCGAGTAATGTCTAGCAATTCTCCTGTCTGTGTGTCACTAGCTTTGAGCTTATAAACATGTCCAGATGTACATAGATTTGGGGGATTCAACCTATTGTCCTCATACTTGCCTGGCAAGCATTGTACTGACTGAGCCATCTCCTCAGCCCTATTTTTTTCATTCTTGTAAGTGACTAAGTCAACATGAAATATAGGTACTGGTATTTGCAGATACTTGCAGAAAAGCCACAATTCTTAGGTCAAAAAGAATTGACTTCATTATTAATGATCCAGTATGCAGCATTCATTTCATTTCACAGTGTCTGGCATATCATATCCTACTACTTAGTGCCTTCTTGACCTTGTAGGAAAGTGTAGAGAACTTCAGTACACAATCAGCTGGACTGAAAGAGAGTTAACCTGAACACAGGAAACCTAAATATTTAATACCTATTATAGATACTAGCTCTTTATGCCCAGGAGGACATTGCCCCTAACTTCCAAGACTCTTCGCCATATAGAAAAACCAATAACACTCTGGGAAGAAAGTCACACAATGTAAAAATATAAGCCAGCCATACCTCTGTGTGTGTGAGAGAATGGTGCCCCATCTTCAAGAAATGATCCTTTTCAGATAGAATTAGCTGGGGAAGAACTGTAGGTCCAGATGTGAATCTGCTGTCTTCCTACACACACCTACCTGATGTGTTTGACTTTCCCCTTTTTCTTCCTTTTGATACTCTCAATTATTTTCCTTGCTTTCTATAATCTGTGTGTGTTGTTCTTGGGCATTTGGAAAGGCTTTTATACAAAAATCAGCCATAGTAATGTGATTTACTTCTGTAATCCTGGGAGACTGAGGCAGGAGTGTTAGTACAAGCTTACAGCGAGCTTGGTCTACAGAGTGAGTGTTATCCCCATCAGAGCTACACAATAAGACCCTCACTCAAAGAAAAAAAACCTAAAGCAAAATGAAGTAGTCCTCCTATTAATTGCCATGTACTAAATCGCCATATGACATCTCCCACTCCAATACTTAGTAATTGTAAACAAAACTGAGGGCCTGGGAGATGGCTCAGATATTAAGATCACTTGCTACTCTTGCAGAAGACCCAAGTTTATTTACTGGCACCCACATCTGTTAGCTTACAGCCACCTATATTTACATCTTTGAAGGATCTGACACCATCTTCCAGCCTCTTGGGAAACCTAGACTCACATGAACAAGCCCCACTCCCCAAAACATACACACATAATTAAAATAAAATCTTTTTAAAAAATGAATGAGTCTCACATGTCTTAGAATTGGTTGGACTGACTTGGTTTTCTTGTTCTTCTTCTTCTTGGCTCACTGTGTGTTATTTTATGAAGCTGGAAGACTGGGTGCACCATTTAAACTCACTTAAACTCACAACTTGGGTGGCTACTTCTGGCCTTCTTTCTTCATGTGACCACTAACCCTCCAGTAGGCTTTGGATGGCTTCCTCCTTGAAAAGTGTCTCTTTTACATACTCAAAACAAAATTGAAAATTTTCTGAACAATGGAATAGGGGCAATGGTTTGACTCTGAGTCTAGAGAAAGGAGACAAGTTGTTTACTGTACATACTATATGGTACTGAGTGGTGTTCCACATGTGTATACTTTGTGTAATAACTATTATCATCTCAAATAGGAATCACACTCATTTCTAAGGAGAACACTCATGATACCTGGTAGCTGCTAGTGTAAAAAATATTTAATATGATATTGTACAAGAGAACACCAGAACATATTTCTTCCAGAAACTGGCTCCTGATATGAAGAGTCAGAGACACTAGAGAAGTGTGATGGGTGACTACCAGCAATTAGTGAAGGGTTCATGAATTTCCCATTATGCTGAAGTGCTGTATTAGAAGTATTGGGAATGCATATAAATGAAGTCCTCTTTCTCATTTTCTCATGAAATTCTAAATTTAAGATCACTTTCTGTTTCTCTTTAATACTCTCTTTCCAAAAAGTGACTGACTGAACATAAAATCCCACATGTAAGAGGAAAGCCATGAAATTCAAATGGTCACAAGCCTGCCACACTATTGCTGCATATGTGTCACCTCAGCAACACCATCAGACAACCAAATGCCCTATGCTTGCATGCCAGCCCATGCTGTGCTATGGACAGGCAACTGTAAAAACAAGAACACAATGGTGCTTTAGAAAGTCTGCTAGAAACATAGACACCGAGGTCTGACAGAGACCTTGTCTGTCTTTTAAATTTATACTGGATCTTATTGATAGAGAAACTAACTTCCAAGGAGAACATGTGATGTGATTTACACAGTCACAGCAAAGAAAAGTTTATTCATTAGAGTTCCACTCAAGAGGGGATATTTATGATCATAATTTATTTCTAGCTTCTTCCTTCCAATGATAAACTGTGGTTTTTCATCTCCTTGACTCTTGCCTGTCTTTCAGGCTTGATGTTAGCAACAGAAATTCTGAAAGATCCTGTCTCAACAAAGAAGGAAGACAGTTCCCTAGAAACAAGATCTGAGGTTGCCCTCTGACATTAGCACTCATACATGCAAACATGCAATCACAAATACATGAAATACATGTACTCTCTCATATGCATCTACACACATACATACACACACACACACACACACACACACACACACACACACACACATATATAATAACTAAGATACTTCTTCAAGTTCAGATTTCACTTCAGAGCCAGTGTACAAAAACAATCTTGTGACAGATAGTTTGGATCCAATTCTGGTCACCTTTACTCTTCAAAATGCAAGCCAAAGTATGGGGTACCTGCTGTCTGAGCATAAAGGTTTCAGCTCCTGTCTCCTGCATTTGCTGATGCTCCTACTTTAATAGCTCTGTTTTGCACTGGCCACTTACTAATATTGCTCGTATCGGTTCCAATATTCATATAATGTCTTTCAAATGATCATCAAAATATGCTACTGGGCCAAAGCAGAATGAGTACATAAAAGCACATTCTGCGCAAGCCTGATGACCCAAGTTCGTCCCCAGAACCCATGGTGGAAGAGGACTCACTCCTGAAAGTTGTTTTCTGACCTCCACACATGTGCTGTGGCATATACCTGCCTATCACACATTCAAATCCAACACACACACACACACACACACACACACACACACACACACACTAATAATGAATAAAACAATTTACATTGTGTTAAATACATATTACTTATCTGAGGGAGAGTGGCTCAGATTTGGATTTTGCTTTGATGAATTCATGATGATATTATAGTCTCTTGGGCTGGTTTCTGAGACGACAATAAAGCTCAGTAGAAATGTTCCCTACTTAGCTCTGGGTGTCTTCCTCCAGAAGTTATGTGTCTAGCAGAACTATGTCTAGATACTTACCAGTTGTTTCTAACAATGTCTTTCTTTTTTTTTTTCACTTTGCAAATATTATTTTAATATCATCTCCACTCAAGTCATCAGTGTATTCTTTTTTCCTTTTCTCATATAACTTATACAATACATCCTGAACCCGTCTACTCCCCTCTTCCCCCCCAGCTCCCCTCTCCCCGAGATCTATCCCCATCACCGCCCACAAATATCCCCCCTCACTGTGCTTCTTCCCAGAAAAGAACCGGTTCCCCCACCAGGGTTCCAGCACAATCAAAGCATGGCACAGCAAGATGGAATGGGGCTAGGCACCAATGCCTAAATCAAGGGTGGGCCAGGCAGCCCGGCAGAAGCAAAAAAGTCTCAAGGGCAGGTAAAATGGTCAGAGATACCCCACTCCAGCCTGTAGGAGTTTTTTCAAGAACAGTAATCCAGAGAGCCATAAGATTTATTTAGGGGCTCCTGCAGGTTATGTTTCTGTGGCTTCAGTCTCTGTGGGCCTGTACGAGTGCTAGTCAGTTGACACTGTGGAGCTTGTTCCCCTGGCGTCCTTGACTCCTCTGGTTTCTGCTATCCCTCTTCACCTAGCCCAGCCCTCACCAGAGAGGCCCCCTCCAGCAGCTGAGAAGAGAATATGGACAGGCCCAGAGATCAGGGAACAATGTCTTTCAAATGCATAAGTTGTAATTATATTTGTTCTTCTACGCTTTAAGAGGAAGAAAGAAAAAAAAAAAAAGAGCTACGCCTGCTAAACACATAACTCCTACAACACAGGATCCTTTACTTTTCTTAAATATTGCTTTGATATCTTCCTCTTCCCGATTGAAATTCTTAGCATATGCAGTATGCATCATTCTGCACAGAACACGGGGAGAAAGAGGGGATTTTAATAACCATACTCATAATTGCAATCAAGATTATCAGGGTCATTTATTCAGCATATCTTATGCTATAATATGCAAAGCATCATGCATATTCTTATTAAAAAACAACATTATCAGGCTAGGGAGATGGCTCAGTGTATAAAGCATTTGCTCTGGATGCATGAAGATCTGCATTTGGTTGGATGCACAGAACCCATGCAAAAAACTTAGTGGAGTGGTGCATATCTGTAACCCCAGAGCTGGGGAGATAAAGACAGGTTGCATGCCAGCCAGTAGAATTGATTCAGTGAGGTTTAAGTTCAGCTAGAAGTTCTGTCTTAAAGGTCCCACTTCTACATGGGCGGGGTGGGGGGCATGTGGCTTGGCAATCTATGGCTGCTGGATGAGGGGAGAATCTGTTTCCTTCAGGGTCATAACTACTAGCAGATTCCTCATGCTACAGTGGTCAACCCTACACCCAAGTATACATCGGCAGTACTAAGTGGACTCAGTGGGTTCTATATTTTAAAAATAGAGGAAGAATCATGAATATGAGAGAGGAATCAGGAAAAGGGAGTTGATAAGCAGGGAGTAAGAGGTGAATTCGACCAAAATGCATTGTACTGAAATTTTCAAAGAATTTTAAAAAGTAACAAAGTAGAGCGAGATAGAGGAAGACTTCCAGCTCTAGGAACTGAGTACAGCCCTGATTCTCACCATCTGAACAGAATCAGCTTTGATAAATGAACCTGGTAAATGTAGTTGTGGCAGTGGGAACACTGTGGGCAGGAGAAAAACAAGCCCGTTAGACGCAGCTGAGGGTCAAGCACTGTTGATAGCCTCTTGTCCTCTTTATGTCTGATCCTTCTCTCTGGAGAGTCCCAATCTAAATCTAGAGTTTGACTGATGGAATTCATGGAGTTCAAGCTGTTGGGACACAGAATAGGTGGGAAGAAGGAAGAATGAGAATATGGAAATACTGTCTTATCAAGGAGAAGACTTGGGAATTCCTCATACCTATCCCATATTCCTTTCTGAGGCAAAAGTGATTGAACTTATGTGGGTGTGTATTTTCCTGTGTGTTTTACAGCAGTGCCAGCATCTTCTCAAGAGTGGATACTTATCTACCTCTGAGCCATGTAGTAATCCAAGCAGGGCATGTTCATAACAGCTTTGCTTGAGTCAGGGGGTAAATGGCTTAATCCTGGAGCTGAGCATCAGCAAGCCCACCTGCCTGCAGATCTAAGCCATAGTCTAAATCTAATCTCTTACCCTTGTAATTTATACCTTTTGATATATTGCTCTCTAGATGCTTCAGAATTCATGTGCAGGGACTTTTCTTAATTATTTTCTTCATGAGTGTATTCACTAAATCCCTTGAATCTTCTGGAGGAATAGTTGTCAATAGGAGTGATTTTACTTTCTAGAGCACATTAATTACGATTGGAGGTATCGTTTGCTATTCACTCCTAGATCCAAGATACTCCTGGCATCTGGTAGGTAGAAAGAGATGAGGTTCAATATCCTGAAAGGTACAGGAGGCTTCTCACCTAGAATTATCCAGCAGGCTGGAGAGATGGCTCAGTAGTTAAAAGAATTTCCTGCTCTTCTATAGGACCCAGATTTGGTTCCCAGAACCCATGTGAGGCAGGCAGCTCATAAGGGTTAAGGGAACTTATTCTTCCCCAAGAAGAAATTCTCAGCACTCAGATAACTTGCAGCTGCGGTTTCAGTGTTTTTGAGTGGCTCGACATGTGTGCTGGGAACTTCATCCGGGTCCTTTGCAAGAGTAGCAAGCGCTCTTAACCACTGATCTATCTCTCCAGCCCTTGTTGCGTAATTTATAAATAACACTGTAAGAAAATCATTTTCAAACTATAGGATGAAAACAGAGGCGAAGGACATGTGACCAAAGGAAACTTGATAGGAAGTGAACTTAAAAATCAAACTTATAAGATTCAGCTCCCAATGTTCCTTCTGCAGCTAAAAAATTTAAGTTTCAAATCACAAACTCATCTCCATTCTCCAGGTGCACTTCATACATACTATTACAAAGGTTACTCTCATGTGTCTTACTAGCTCATGATTGCTTCAGAAGTAACTGTTCTTATTCCCACCACTATGAAGGTTACTGTTGTATGATGTTTTCCTTGGGAGATAATAAAAAATGTCTATTCATCCTAGATAGGGAACTGATGACTAGACCAAACCAACAACACCACCAAAGTCCAACGTATTAAACAAATGGGGTTATTGAAATTACTTACAGGAGAATAGAAGAGGAGCTACTTCTAGAAGCAGGGACCACTTAAAGGAGCTACATCTCTTAAAACACACAACATGGGTGATGATTCATGAAGGCTAGAACTGGAGAGTTCTCTACATGGCTTGCAGGTAGTTCAATAAGTCAGAAAGTCTCTTCCAGGCATCTGTAGTGCTCTGGTCATCTCACCAGTTCTTAATGTTTACATAAGCTTTGGGGCAGAGAGTCCTTGTGCATCTGATCAGTTTCAGGGACTTCCTGAGGATTCTGTGTTGTGAACTTGCTGAGTCTTAATGTGATTTGGAGGAAAGTGCTACTCAACAGCTGCCTACTCACTAATTAAATCATATAATATGCGTGTCGCTTATGTGTGGCTTTTGCTTAATGATGAATATGACATTCATCCATGTTGACACATGTATAAATACATTTTCCTTTCATTTCTTTGTTATATAAATAAGCCATAATGAATATATCTGTGTTTTCTTCATGGATATTTGCTTTTCATTAACCATGGGGTTGATATGAATAAACATGAACTTATACATGTTTTGGGTGATATTCTTTAAATATATAGTTACTAGTTCATATGGTACATATATGTATATGTTTAATGGATGAATGTTGCCAGTACAATGTAACCAAATATATAGAAAATGTCCAACAGCTCTTTGTATTTACTAACACTTGATGATGTCAATATGACTAACATGGTGGAAATGGAATGATGTCTTGTTTTTTATATAATTTGAATTGAAATCTATAAATATCAGATGAATAATTACACCTATATGTTTATCAATAGGGTTTTTATTTCTTCCGCTTGCTTTTCTTTCTGTTCTCATATGACATTCACATGGGAAGTCCCAAATTGTACCAATAACAAGAGGTTGCCACGGAATATGGGTACTTCATTCTTTTAATCTTTGTTCATATGTATGCTCATGTGTATAAGAATGGGTGCATGTGTGTCATGGAATGTGATATGTGACAGCCTTGTGTGACAGTCCTTGCCTTTCACCTTGTTTGAAGCAGAGGCTTTGGTCGTTTACCTCTGTGTTTTCCTAACTAGAAGTTCTGGGAATTTTCCTTTCTCCCCCCTTCTACCTGATATAAGAGCACTGAATTATAGAAACACTGTATTATTTGGCTCTATATAAGTTCTGCGCATCCAAATTCAGGTCCACAGGCTTGCATGGCAAGCAATTTACCACTGAGCTACTTCCTTAGCCCAGACTGTGGATACTTCAGTGAATTAAAAAATATTTAGAAAGAAGATAATTATCTCTGAAGTGAAGTATAGTTTTACCAAGGACATGAAACAGGAAGGAGAAACAGAATCAATGAGACTCAATAAGAATGCTGGGTATTGAGATGAGATGTGGAAACAGTTTGTTAGATTGTAACCAATGAGTCAAAGTTAGTGAAGGAGGGGTTTTATGGGATTTGTCAGTGGTCCTCATTGTAGGACTTCTTTTACGTTTCCATCTCATTGTAAATTAATCTACAATTCCATGAGACTTATAAGCTATATTTTGGAAGATTGTATGAATTGTATGAACATGATATATTAGAGCAATTTATTCAGTTCATGAATGAATCAACCTGGTCAGCAATCAGTGTCAAGTTGATGTAACATTCATGTTTTTCCTTAACGTATTATCTCATTTAATCTTAAAGGACACTATTTTGTTGGTCAGGATGATGAAAAATATACACTGCTTAATTTGTAGATTATTAAGCTATCAAAAACAGCCACTGGAATTTCCAAATATATGTGTGGTTTGAATGAGAACAACCCACATAGGCTCATATATTTGAGTACTTGATCCCAAGTTGATGGAACTGTTTGGGAAAGATTAGGACATGTGGCCTTATTAGAAGAGATGTGTTGTAAGGGGCAGCCTTTGAGGTTATGAAAGCTTCCTGCTACTTCCTGTCTATTCTTTGTGCCTCCTACTTGCTAATCAAGATGTGATCTCTCAGATACTCCAGCCACCATGCCTTTGCTCCACTATCATGGACTCTAATTCCATGAAACCATAAACCTAATTAGATACTTTCCTTTATAACTTTCTTTGGTCATGGTTCTTTGTCACATCAATGTCACAATATCTTACAGTGGAAATAATACCAAATATTACCAGCTATTACAGATTATTGATTGCATACTCTTCTAGAGATTTGCATTGAATTTGTGATTGACTCCAGTATAAGATAGACAACTAGAGATAAGGCTTTATTTACTTTCTTTTTATACTGATACTCACCTCAGTAGATACATTTCATAGATAAGTCCAGAGATGTTTGATCTCAGATTATGTTCTTCATAACCATCAGTCTAGATACACATAGACTGATCACCCAGCTCTTAGCTTTCTAACAATTGAGAGCCTTGTCAGGCAGTTGCCATTGTATTTCTGAAGTAGGTTTGCTAAAGTGAAATTCATATTTTAACAATATAACAGAATCACATAATCATATTGATTTAAATAAGTCAAAAGATTATCTTATCATATCTTGTAATCTTAGTAATGTATCAGACTCTGAGATTTATGAAACTAATGATTTCTAAAATCAGATTTAAAAAGTAAAACTAAAACTCTACTGTATACTACTGTGTGACTTTCTGGGAATATGTGAACAAAGATTTCTTCACCCCAGTTAGGACATCAAGGACAGACCAATAAAGTGAGTCCACCCAAGTCTAGCTTAGTGAAGTGGTGAATTTATTGGAGTTACTTGCAGGAATATGTAATATTCAATGGTAATATCATTAACACAATGCTCACCCAGCATGGGTAAGAACGCATAGAAACTACATCCTTGAAGCTTCCTGAAGGACTTTCAGGAAGACCAGTTGACCTGGTAGGAAAGTCTCCTCTTGTCAACAATTGTTAGTTTATCTAACCTTGGAATAGGCCATGTGAATCCTGTAGTTTCAGGAGCTTCCTGAGACTTGTAAGTTTATTAATTTCCTGAGCCTTGTGAGTTTTGTTTGCTTCCTTAGATTTAATGAGCCTTCATCCAGAAGAAAGTGTTTCAACTCCTAAGAAATGGCCATCTAACCTCTAATAGTCTGTTGTTAGGTTAAAAAGTTCATAATACTTATGAGATATTGTCTATATGTGGAATACCTATCTCTTGTGATAAACCTTGGGACAGACAGCATCTCTGTGTTACGTGGCCTTTAAGATGCTGACTCAGTATATCTGGGAATATTGCTTTGGGAAGGCATTATTTCTGAAATTATAGTCAGCATGGCCCAGCATGCTGAGTCAGCAAACTAGTGATGAACAGTATAGGGAAATGTCAGGATTTATTGCTGCTTTTAAGAGAAGGGCCAAATCTTTGGGATGAGGTAAGGTTGAAAATTTGCTTTCTAGTAGTGCATTTGTGCAGTGTCCTGGGGATGGCAGACACGGTGGCTAAGATAGATGTTATTGCATGCTTTAGAAGAAGCTACCTGGAAGGTGAGATTCTAATTTGTGAGTACGACACATATTTCATGGCTTTGCTCT
This sequence comes from Cricetomys ansorgei, assembly GCA_026225945.1. Taxonomy (NCBI): domain Eukaryota; kingdom Metazoa; phylum Chordata; class Mammalia; order Rodentia; family Nesomyidae; genus Cricetomys; species Cricetomys ansorgei. The sequence goes on along the minus strand of JAMJFZ010001228.1, from coordinate 5,439,269 downwards.
TTGTTGTTTTCATTTCAGATTTTGAATAAATCAGAGGCCATGTTCTGCTTCTTGGAAATATTCATATTTTACAGTCAACAGTTTATGGTACTAAGTTGCTACCATAGACATTTTATGCTATTATAAGAGCATGAGATTTTAATTTTACCCATGCCAGACTTCTCAGCTTAGCTATAGCTATAACTGTGAATAATTATACATTTAAAAATATCCTAGAGAATATAGTTGGATGTAAATAGCCTGTGGAAACTAAGATAAGGGGAAGGGAGGTGGTTTAGGCTGTTTTTTGTTGCTGTGATTGAGAACCGTAACCAGAGAACCAGTGAGGAAAGGGTTTATTCCATGTTCCACTTCCACGTCAGGTTTATCCCTGAGAGAATCTAAGGCAGGATCTCAAAGGAGAAAGCTGGAACAGGAACCACAAAGAGTGCTTCTTACTCTGTTCAGCTGCTTTTCCTATACAGCCCAGGCCCAATTAATTAGGGAAGATATCTCACAGAGTGAGCTGGGTCCTCCTATATCAATAGCAATCAAGAAAATTCTCCACAGATTTGTCCACAGACCAATCTGAAGGTAACTTTTCATGAGGGTCCACGTGGCAATTTGACAGGCAAGATTAACCAATACATACAGTGTGACCATGAGAGATTGGAAACATTTGATTTGGACTTTGTGTGCTGTGTCTTTTATATATTATGTGACTAATAAGAATTTTAAATTTTAATTTGGAACGGAAAAAAAAATGTTGACAAATATACTTTACATTAGTAATCATGAAAGGACCCAAGTATGGTAATGCTTGTCTGTGGTCCCAAGAATAGGAATGTTGAGACAGGGGTCTTACTGTAGGTTCAAGGTCAGCCTATCTCATTTGACTCCCATTCATGGTTTAAAGCAAATTAAATTAAATGGAAATGAACACAAAACATAATTATAAACAATACACAGACAGGTAATGTAGCCCAGGGCTTGAAACTCATTACTCATCCACATTTAAGCATCAAATTAGAGCACTGATTCTTCTGGACCAAAACACAGAATAAAGGATTTTTGAAAAAGATCAGGCATACGGAACTAGAGAGATGGCTCAGTTAATAAGACTGCTTATTGTTCTTCCAGAGACTTAAGTTCAGTTTCCAGCACCCACATGGGAGGCTCACAACCATTTCAGTCCAGCTCCAAGGAACATGACTCCCTCTTCTGGCCTTCAAAAGCAACTGCACACACATGAATGTACACATGTATACACATAAATAAAAATGAAATAAATCTTTTTATTTTTTTAAGAAGAAAGATCAGAAACCATCAGAATACACTGGATGCTGCTTCTTAGAAATACAAAAAGCCTCTAGAAACTTTAGCTACCCGATGAGAAGGGTGATCGAGAAGAAATGGTGAGAAGCTAAATACAATCTGTTTTCAGGAACTGGCTCATAATGCAAGGTCAATCATCCCACATCTGAATAGCCTTTGGATTGATTTTAATTTTTTAAGTTCAGAAGCTAAATGGTGAGTGGGATGTCACTGGCTAGCAGATAAGCTACCAAAATGAATGCTTGAAAAACATTGGAGTTTTGAATGTTAGACAGGAAGATTACTTAAAAATCCAGTTTCACCGATGACATTCAGTAGTTGTGAGGAATGGACAAAGAAATAACACAGAAATATTGACAACATGACAAATTGACTGGTGTTTCAGAGAACGGCTATCACTTCAGAAGCTATTTTTATCCAAAGCATCTGATCAATACCTGCGTATTATTCTTCTGTCATATATATAAGTAATTTTAAAACATGATGCCCACATTTTCAGCAGAAAAGTAGATATAAATACAATTGTTTCTTCCCTCTGCTTAACTGTTTAGGGAATCACCTGGAAGAAGGCTGTATATGGTTTGCTGTAATTACAGTCTAGCACAACCTTTAAGTAGATGAATGGACTCACATCTGTCTTTCTTAAGCATTTTTTTTTTACATTTATTTATTTGAACATGGAGGGTCATGCTCACACCTTGGGATGCATGAGGTCAGGGGACAGTGTGTTCTTGGGCATTGACTGTTCCTTCCACTATGTGGGTCCTGGGGATTAGGTGATCAGGCTTGGAGGCAAGTGTCTTTACGCACTGCACCATCTCACCAGCCCACATCTGTCCTTTAAAGGTCAGCTCAGATGTGAGCCTGCTGAGGATCTTCTCCCTTTTCGATATCCCCAGGCTGCTTCCTTTTGTTTTTTATTGTGTCTGTTTTTTTGTTTTTCTCTTACACCAAGTTTTATTCCAATAGTCAACTTGCCAAGGCTTCCCTCCCACCTGGATTTCACAGCATGTGACTAAATGAAAATGATCTCTAGGTCTTGAAGTGAGTGAGACATGTCACTGCCATTTGTTTGCTTTGTGTGAATCACGACACTGTACCCAAATTCTCTGAACTTCATGCGTCACATTGAGAAAATGTGAATGAATAGCAAGGACTTATAGATCATGACTAAGCCAGCTCGTAAGGCAGCCTCATTCTTACTCAAAATCAGCACTCATGTTTTGTAATTATTGGTTTAAGGAAGTGTTGAATTTGTTGTCTTTATTTTTCTGTACTAGAAGCGATTCTTTCACTAATGTTTTCCATTTCAGTTAAACAAATGGAGAATCTCTCTCTCTGACTCCCCAAGTGAGGGTTATCGGATCAGTAAATCAAACACTGTATTATGAAAGATAAGCCATTATATGTTTTTATTTACCTGGATCTATGATTCCCTCCCTCCTACCCTCCCTCGCTGTTTTACTCCCTCTCTTTCTCTCTCGCCCCCTCTTTCCCTCCTTCTCTTCTTGCATTCTATCCTTACTTTCTTCTTTTCTTCCTTTCCGTTCCTATTAATCAATCAATCTACCTATCTACCATCTATCTACTCTGAAGAGGAGAAAACATTTCCTCTTCCTTCTGAAAATTTACTAGTTGAGTCTACAAAAAAAAAATGGAGTAAGCACAATAATAGAGAAAAGGCTAATGTGTGAATAGACGTCCTAGTGAACACAGCATGTTAACCACATGAGGTCTAGAATCTTGTGCACGATCTTCAGATGTGAACAGAGGGTCACATTTCCAGAATTCCTTTCTCTTTATCACCAGATTTCTCTGATTACTCCCTTTTCAATCTAGATTATCTATGATCTTTACTCCCTTTACATCAGGGTCCAGAGACACAAAGTGTAAGTCATGGAAGAACAGCTGAGGTTTGAAATTTAGGAAAGGACTTTTTTTCCTTTGAGGCTGTTATTTATTATCCAGCCAAAAAAACTATGTTTCTCAAGGCTCTGAGTAGATTCTGTTTGACCCACCAGCCAGCTGAATAAGATATATAACATTCATTATTTTTGTGATGTGGGTGTCAAATTATGTGCCTGTTAGTAGAAGTTACAATTTCATGGTTGTCAAGTGAGATGTGATTTCAATTGGACATAAATAATTGCTTTTATGTGTTACTAAGGAAGAAAACAAAATTGGAAAACATCTGCAGATTTAATGTGCTTGACTAACTTATAAAGATCCTGTAATATTTTCTGATGTCCTCAAAAGTATGTGGAATAAGGGAAAGGGAGTGGGGAAGGAACACGAAAAGATAATAATGATGAATATGATCAAAATACATGATACACATGTACGCAAGTATCATAATTAAACCTGTTACCATCCGTATTAGTTCCTTTTCCGTTGTGGTGATAAAACACTGATCAAAGGCAGCTGAGGGGAAGGAGATTATTTGGCTTATATTTCTAAGTCACAGTTCATAATTAAGGGAAGTCAAGTCAGGAAGCCAAAGGCAGAAACTATAAAGAAAAGATGCTTGCTGTCTTACTTCTAGGTTCATGCTTGGCTAACTGTTTTATACAGACCAACATTATCTTCCCAGGGATTAGTGCTACCCACAGTGGGCTGGGCCCTCCTATATCAATTAACCATCAAGACAGTGACCCACAAACAGGCCCACAGGCCAACCTTATTGAAGCAATCCCTCCTTGGGAGCTTCTCCTCAGATGTCAATGTCAAGTTGACAATTAGGTTAACCAGGGCATTATGGATAATTAATATATACTATTAAAAACGTTTTAAAGTCTATACTTTTAAAACATGGGATTTAATTACTTCTCCTACCACCGGACTTCTCTCTGTCTCTTCAAAATTTGGAAGCTGCTTGAGGTCCCTCATGACATTTACTGAGATGTTCTCAGAATGTACTTCACTCGGAGGTAATAACTAGGTAAAACAATAGCTGAAGATATCTCACGCAGAGCTTCCTGAATTTGAAAAGAGAAGCATGGGGTGAGTTTGACATCTCCAATTACTGTATGAAAATGATTACTGATGGAGGAAGCCCAATAGTTCACACCTGGGGTTCACTCATCACACATTTTCAGAGACGTAATCTCTTAGCCATTTAGAACATCAGCAGCAAGACATTAGCTGAAAACAGAGGGACGGTCATAACAAATGTGTCATAATGGTCCTGTTAGATAAAATTTCTAAATGGCTTCATTTACACAATTGGATACAGACAGCAGGAGCTGCACAACTCCACTGATGTGCAAATACCCGGCTATTCTCTCACGTCCAATGCAATGGCAATTTGTTGTTTTTCGGTCATTGTGTAGTTTGATTCCAGATTAAGCAAACAATGAAGCATTATCCCATTTCCCTGTAATTTAGGGGAAAGCAAAACAGTTGTATTTCAGCACTTGGAAACAGGACCAAAAAAAGGATCTTTCTAAACCGAAAGATAATGCAAGGGAGCACTTGGGTGGTGCATGGGAGTCCACAGAAACTTTAGAATGAGGCCAAGAGATGTGGCTCAACAGTTAAGAGCACTTGCTGCTGTTTGGTCAGGTTCCCAGCACCAGTGTCACACAGTGGCTCGAATGTCCTGTAACTTTAGCTACAGGGGACCCAATGTCCTCTTCAGATCTCTGAAGGCACCTGCACTAACATGCACACCCCACGTGCCTATACATGTACATGTAGCAAGATGCTTTGAAGAAATTTTGAGATCTTGGTTTCTCTAAAAACACAGAATGGCTTTTGGAATATGTTTTTGTCCCCATCCCAGGTATAGTGGATGATAGCGAGTGTGATTTAGATTATTTATTGTCAGTGGTTATGATTTGCATGCCACTGTAAAAACCATAATTTTGCCATGTGCAGATTGTGTACCCTTGTACTTCTGAGAACTTCGCTCAGTGTATATATATGTTAAAACCTGGAGAGCTGGGTTTTGTTGAGTGGCTGGTTGCTGGTTAGAGGGACTTCAGTTGGAGGAATTAGATTGGGGATATTTTGTAGAGACGTTAGATCAGCACTCTATCAGCTCTTACTCTCCAAGCTTTGGACAGCCAACAAGGGCTGCAAATGCTTCCTTCTCTTTGTCTTTCTATCATTCCAGGCTGCTAACAAGGGTGGTGAAGATTTCTTTCTTTCTTCCTGTCTTTCTATTTTCTTCCCTGAGCTAGAGGATAAAGAAAGCATGGGATCAACCTGCTATACGTGTATATACACATAAAATTTTTCTTAGAAAAACTGAATTTATAGGTAGACCTAAGTATTTTTGTAAATCTGTGAACATCCAATTGCTTCAATATATTGTTACTAGGATTATTTCAAAATTAATTACATATCAGATGAAATAATGCATACAAATCAATAATGCATTAACTGTCTCTTGATTTTTGATACATAATGTATAGATTTCTATACATTTTCAAACTGACAGTTTTATTGTATTTGTGTATGTATCTACAGAAACGTATGTGTAATATGTTCTTGGTAAATGCTCCTTGAATAGACAGAAGAATCTTTTCAGACCCTGCTCTGTTTATCTTTATAATTGGCCTTTGGAGTAGTTCTTGTTACCATTTTCTCTGTTTTTCAGATGTTTTAAAGAGCCTCGATGAGAATTGTATGGCTCAAGGCTATTCAGGTACTGAAAGGCAAGGCAGAACTTGAATGCCATGTGGACTCCAGCTTCTACGCCTGTACTCTCTGCCATGCTTTGGTATCTCTCTGAAGAGATGATGGATGGTTTGATCTGTAACACACTGAGCGGTGTGACTGAAATCCATGCAAAGCAGCCTCACTCTTCCTTCACCCAGTGAGTGTGTCACACAACTCCCAGGGATCTTTAAGTGTCTTGTGTCATGGTGATTGTTTAAAAAAAAGTTTTTTTTGATTGTTTACTTATGCGTGTGATGTGGGAGCTGGGAACTAAACTTAAGTCCTTGGAAGAGCAGCAAGTGTTTTTAACCATGTTTGAGACAGTTCTCAGGTGTCCCAGGCTGGCCTCAGTCTGAGTCTCCAGATTATGAGTATGCATCACCACATCCAATTTATATGGTATTGGGGATAGAACCTACGGCTCCTTGCTTGGTGAGTAATCACTCTCCCCACTGAGACACATCTGCAGCCCCTATTCATAGTATTTAATGTGCTTCTTTCCACTCTTTGACTTTTTTTTCTGCTGTCTTTCATCATAGAACAGGTATGCCTGGAACAGGACACAGGAACAAATGGAAGCTTAGTCCATGTAAGCACCTTGAACACGCTCATCTCTACAAGCTTAGCAGTACACCATTAAGGACCTAGATGTCATCATCCCTTTTGCTGCTCACCCAAGAGAAAAATGAACATTGGTATGTACTGGGTTTCTAGCATTTATTTTATTTTTAACGGTGTGTTTGTGTGTCTGCGTGTGTGTGTGTGTGTGTGTGTGTGTGTGTGTGTGTAGGTGTGTGTGCACATGAGTGCAGGCGCCTAAAGAGGCCAAAAGAGAATGTTGAGTCCCTTGGAGCTGGAATTACAGGAGACTGTGAACTGTCCGATGTGAGTACTAGAACCAAATGTGGGTCCTCTGAAAAAGCAGCATAAACTCTTAACTGCTGGGCCATTTCTCAAGCTCCCCATTCTTTTAACGAACACAAGACTACTCAAAATAGTTTTCAAGCTTTCCATTACAGTATAACAACAAAGAATCTACTTTCTTTTATTAAAAAAATAAAACAAAAAAAAACCACATAACCAGTGTTTCTATAAATTACTACAGAGTCCAAACATCATATGAGATTTTTAAAAATAAATTTAAGATCTTTTTCAAAGGTGTTGTTGAAAGAAATAAAATTAAATGGCCTAAGAAAATTAGCAATTTAGAGCACCAGGGTCTCTGTGTGGACCAATGATAAAGCCTTAAAAAACAGCTTGTAAGGAAAAGTCCCCTGGAAGCAACTTTCTGTGGGTGGCTCCATGGGTAAAAGCATTTGCTGACAACCTTGCCAATCTGAATTTGATCTGTGGGATGCACATGGTAGGAGAGAACTGACTCCCATTCCCACAAGTTAACCTCTGATCTCCACTCACAGACTTTAGCACATGCACACACACACACACAGGACCGTAAATTAAAATAAGTTGAATAACATAATTAAACCCATTATAATTAATATATGCTAATAATAAAGCATAACCCATAGAGCCTGTGAGATGGTTTGGTAGGTAAAGAGTTTGCTACCAAACCGTAAGACCTGAGTTTGATCCTCAGAACCCACATGGTGGCAGGGAAGAGCTGACTCCTCCAAACTGTACCCTGACATTTATACATGTGCCATGGCACATACTCCCATCACACACACACACACACACACACACACACACACACACACAAATAAAAAAACAAAACAAAACAACAACCTTCCTGTGACACGCATATGCAGTTAAAAGTCTAGAATTTTTGGCCACATCAAGAAATGACTATGAAATTTATTGTGAAAATTATTTCTATGTTCAGTTGGTTTCAGATATCAGAAACATACACACCATGGAAGCTTTGAAATTACAGTTTTAATTACAAGAGGGAAAGTTGCTGCTACTGCTGTCAGCAAATAAGGCAATAGAACCAAAACTTTATGTTTGTTTTCATATAAAAGAATAAGGGCAGAAGCATGTAGATTATAAGCATTGATGTCTAACTTCAAGTCACCAAAAAATGAATTGGTGTCCCATTAAGGAAAGAAAGAAAAGTACCTCCCATTGGAGTCGTTTAACTAGAGCAAGTACTGATTTGAATTCTCTATTTCATACTTCCTGTGTCTTTCATCTCTGTGTGTCTCTTCCTCACAAACGATTTCACTCTGGATTTATTGAACAGTACAGAAAGCATCACATGGGGGAAAGAATGGAATCCTTTGTGGAAATCCTTAACAGTGTTCTACAGGGAATTAAGACTCTGGCTTCAACTGATCCTAACTGACCCAGAGAGCAAACACTGTTGTTTATCAACCAATAACCGTAAATGGTGGCTTTCAAATTTTCATGGTAGATTTTAGGAAGTTATTTTCAACTTCCGTGTTCACTGCTTTCAGCAGAAGAGACACACACCACTCAGAGCTCGGGGAACTCTGCAGAAGAAGAGGCAAAAGATTGTAAGAGTCAGAGGGGATGGAGAATACCAAGGAAACAAGGCCTTCCCCACATTGCAGGACTCATGCACATATCAACTCACAGAGACTGTGGTAATATGCTTGGGTCTGCATGAGTCTAAGCTAGATGGGGTCCCAGTACTGAGAGAGGACATGGACACAAGCCCCAATCCCTAAGCCAGAAGCCATCTCCAATTGATAACCTCTCACAAAGGAAAAATTATTGTTCACTAATAAAGCCTTACTTGGTATACAAAATGAACTCAATGGTGATATTTGTGCAGGTTTTGTTTTCCTCATTATGCTTTGTCTGAGCATTTAAAATTTTTTACCTTATGTGCATTTGGATAAATGTTATAGTTTCCAACTTTATGTTTTTATGGGATCTCTGTGTGTGCAAATGTACATGTATGTGTTGCATGTGCTTTTTCTTTGGCTTTCTCTCTCTCTCTCTCTCTCTCTCTCTCTCTCTCTCTCTCTCTCTCTCTCTTCCTCTCTTCCTCTCTTTCTGTCTCTTTTTTTCTTTCTTTTATCCTAGTGTAGTTTGTTTTTAAATTTTTATTTTATTATTTCAGATGTCTGATTTTTAATAAGGAAGAGAAAGTGTGGATTTAGTATGTGGAGATGTGGGGAAGATCTGGGAGGAGTTGGGGGAGGGGAAACCTTGATCAGAATATATTGTATGGAAACAAACCTATTTTCAATAAAAAGAAAAAAAAAAAGACTACAGATGCACTATTCTGGGTTGGGACGTGGGACATTAGCTTAGGCTGTAAACATTAACTACCAGGGAAATCCAAGGCGAGTAACATTGGGTGTTACATTGTTCACATAAAGGCAGGTTACACCTTCTTTTTTTTACACCTACATTTTGCTAGCAGTCTTAAGTGACCCCGTGGTGTATTATTGCCTTTAACTGTGAGGTTCAGCAAAAGATCCAGGGTCTTAGAATGTAAATGACATTTTTATAATATTCTATCACCACACAAAAGAGATCTCTTTGACCTGGACACTGAGACTTGGTGTCTGGCTGATTTATTTTTTACTGGATTTCTGACAGTTTGACAGATTCTGTGTCTTGCTTGAGAATCTGAGTGAGTCAATGGTCTTTTAAGACACAGCTGAAGCCCTTTTCAGGGGAACAAAGAGGCATCCTGTGTAGGTCTAGATATCGCTTGTAGTGTTTGCAAGGGGGCAGGGGGGCAGTGGGGGATCCTACAAATGGGTCAAGAACATTGATAATTCTGGCAAGGGCTCCAAAAGGAAGCTGGATGCCTGGCCTTCTGGAAGCCTAAGCAATAAGTCCATATGCCTTCCTACTCAACCAGTAACATTACTCTTGCCCAACACACATCAACCCAGAGCCTGCTGGCTGATGAATACACATTTTCCAGAAAATTCTGGATGGAGACAAGTATAAAAGATTATTTTACAATATGGGAACATACAGAAGGCTGATGAGACAGTCCCGCTGGTGAAGAGCTTGCCTTTCAAGCATGAAGACTACACCTTATTTTTCAGAATCCACTTAAGAATGCCAGGTTTGATGCTGTGTGCTCTTAACCTAGGGGTAGGGGGGATGAGCACAGGGACAGGAGGACCACAGGGACAGGAGGACCACAGGGACAGGAGGGCCACAGGGGTGGGGGTGAGCACAGGGACAGGAGGAGCACAGGGACAGGAGGAGCACAGGGGTGGGGGTGAGCACAGGGACAGGAGGACCACAGGGCCACTGTCAGCCATCTTAACAGAATCAGTGAGCTCCAGGCCAAGCAAGAGGCCCCATTCAGAAAACCAAAAAACAGAAAATGTGATGTTACCTGAGGAGGGCAGCACCAAGTCTCTGGCTTCCACAGATGTGCACAGGCATGCACACACACTTAGGTGCACTTTTATGTTCCTGTGTACACAGAAAAGAAATTAGAAGAATGCTCAGAGATGCAGTCCTTTCTCTGTTGTAAGCATGCAAAGTTGATATGAAATATTTACCTCTTTCAAAGCTGAAGTGCTAATTTTTCTTTTGGGTGCGGTGTTAGTTTAATCATAATGAATAAAAATTCTTATGCGTGGTTAGAAATGCTAACTTTTTGCTTAAGAAACATGAAGTAATAATTGAAATGATTAAATATGGCTAAGAAAAATAAGTTAGTTGATAAATGATGTGGAGATAAATAGCTTGCTGCAAAATAAATATGACATTGGATAGTTTACACCTATGAAAATGGGTTTTAGCAAAATTAAAGATTTAAACAGAATACCATGCCATTAAAACATGACCAGAGAGAAAGGTCAAATTTGGTCTCTCATTTAAGAAACACTTCAAGAGTTTCTGTGAATTGGAGTGATAATAAATACCAAATGGCAAAATATATTGTTTACATAAAAAGAAAAACTTAAAGATTAAAATTTGCCATAACTAGTAAGTAATGGATTACAAAGCAAATAAGTCATATTCAAGATACACACAAAGATCAGAGATTAATAACCTTTACAGTCAAAGATTAATAGCTTTAATTTACAAAGACCATTTGTAAATTAATAAGTAAAACAGATATCCTAATAGGAGCCAAAGACATACATTTGTAAATTAATAAATAAATAAAACAGGTACCCTAATAGGATTGTCTTTGTCAAAACACAAATGTTAAAGAACAATGTTTTTAGGAATATAAATCATGTTTTAAAACTTTAGTTACTGCAGTAATCAGAAACAAACTTTCTATTATAGCCTATTAAGTTGGGGGAGGAAAAAATGGATGATTCCTGCTCTCCAGTAGTGGAAAGAGCTCTGTGGCGTGGTTTGGCTAACCTTCTACTGTGGGTGTGCACAGTGCACAAGGCACGGTTGTACCAGTTAGGAATTAAATAGGTCACAGCATAAACTGAAGTAATAGTGAAGTAATTTAGGGAGCTTGATTCATAGCATAATGACAAAACTGTAAACAAAAGAGTGCACAGGTATCAGGCAGCTCCCATAAACCATCACATCTACACACACACCACATACACTGCAAATCTTATACCATGTATACCACCTTATACAGTACCAATACTGCACACATACACACGTACTAAGAACAAATACATACTATGGGTACACCCTACATATACATACACTCACTACACATGCATATATTTATACACATCAAAGATCACACACACTAAACCCACACATATCATAGAGACACAGAACACACTGCAGATACACACAGAAACACACATCACACACCCACATATATATATCACACACACATCACACACACACACCACACATCATATACAACATACACGTACACACATTTCTCCCTCACCACCATTCACATATGCAAAGGTACATGGAAGACACTGTATTGCTGGGGATCTTGCAGAAAGATGAGTTGATTGAACTGACAAATTCTGTTTGTTTACAAATTCACACTTACTTTACCTTGCAGGACTTCAATTCTCATTTATAAGAAATAATCCTAGGAAATTTTCAGTCACATGTGGTGACCTTACTTTAGTTTCAGCTCCTATGGAGGCTGACCTAGAAGCAGTCCTTGTTGCTAGGAGTTCAAAGCTAGCCTTGGATATACCCTCAGAAAACATCTCAAAAATTAAATAAACATGCAAAACTTCTATTTACCATTAAGAAAAAGATCCCAGAGAGATGAGACACCAGTATTTTTACTAATACTTTTGCTAAAATAGTAGTTATAACAATGGAAAACTATTAAAAAATGTGATTAACCAAATAATAGGAGTAGAGCTGGAGAGATGACTCAACAGTTAAGAGCATTTGTAAAGGACTCAAGTTCAGTTCCCAGAACCCACATCAGGCAGCTCACAACTGCCTGTAACTCCAGCTCCAGGAGATCCAATGCTCTCTTGTGGCCTCTATGGGCACCGCCCTTGTGTGTGTGTGTCACACAATTAAAAATAATTACTTTTTTGTTTTGTAAATTTTGTATTCCCTTTGTGAAGCCCACACTTTTCTGTTTTGTTTTAGGTCTTATAAAGGGTCTGGATATTAGACATATAAAGTAACAGAAAATAATCTTTCTTCTTTCCGTTACAGGTCTGGTGGTGTTGACGATGCTATTTATCTAGTTATATTGCATAATTAATTCAATAGAAGCCGTTCTCCTTATCAGGTGCAGTCTCTGATCATCTATTAGCTAATGAGCAAACAGCTGATGATTAGATAGACCTCTGAAGACCCTGAACCTCAGATCTATTAATGTTCACTGAGATCCTCAGACAGCACAGTGTTACCTTTTCTTCAGACTGTTCAGACAGATAAATATATTTGATTTCTAGTCATTTTACTCCCTTTCCCCCAATTCAGCCCTTACGTAGGAAAACATTGGTGGGCCAGTGAGATGGCTCAAAGTTAAAAGTTACATAAGCCTGGCAATGTGAGCTCTACCTCTGAATCTGCATAAAGATGGAAGGAGAGAAAAAGCTCCACAAAGCTGTCCTCTGACCACAACATATACATCATGCCATGTATTCCAAACACACACACACGCACACACACACACACACACGCATGCATGCACGCACGCACACACACACACGCACACAAAACTAAAAATAAATATTTTTTTAATAGTAGCAGAATGGCTCATTTATCAAGTTGTGCCCGTATTACTTACATACAAAAAAATTTTTGCAAATATTTCAGTAAATAAAGTTAGCAGTCAAATTCTATATAATTGCATGGGAAAACACTCTATCTTTTCACTTACAGACATTGTTACATGGTTATACCGTGTGAAATATGGACACCAATTTATGTGATACCTTTCATTTATTAAGTTTTCTTACTTAATGTTTCCCTCATACTAAGAAAAATTTATCATGATGTCAAAAACATATTTCTAATGAAAACTAGTTCTTCCTATAGCAAGTACTTCTAAAAAAAATTTTATTCTTTGTGGAGTCACATTTAACAAGCTTGTATGGAGATATATATAGATATATATATATATACATATATATATATCTACATATATCTATATCTATGTCTATATATCTACATCTATATCTATATCTATGTGTATATATATATATATATATATATATCTGCATACAAGTTTGTATGGAGATATACATGTATACATGCAGCTAGAGCATATATATATATATACTTCTGCATGCCAGCAGAGGGCATCTGTTATAGATGAGAGCCATCGTGTGGTTGCTGGGAATTGAACTCAGCAGCTCTGGTAGTGCAGTCAGTGCTCTTAACTGCTGAGCTATCTCTCCAGCCCTGGATACCTATATTTTGTCCCTTCTATCTTAGTGACAAATTATTATTCTGTCCTTCATTATACCTATATTTTGTCCCTTCTATCTTAGTGACAAATTATTATTCTGTCCTTCATTATACAGTGTCTTCTAGCAATGGGATCTTTTCTGCCCTTTGAAATTGGTGACCAAGTACTTCCTATTTAAGGTCATATGGCATACCTGTATTTTATTTATTTGTGATAGATTAGATATAGTTTTTGAAGGACTTATGAATTTAGACATACTCTAAAGCAAAATTGTACTTTTTCATTTATGAAACTAAATGTTTATTAATTAGAAAATTGTTGAAAACATATAGCAAAGCATATGGGAAATTGTAATGAATATATAAATGAATTATTGAAAAATCACTAACTGATGTGGAAGTGCTGATGTTAACAATCCTGAAAATTTTTATTTTATTGACGTTTCAAGGAAAGGTCATATTCGTGTATAAGTCCTTGATATTCACAGATTAATCATTTTCAGACCAACCAACAATATCCTAATTGTTTTTTTTTAAATAAATGACATCTGTACGACAAATGCCAATATCTTCTTTCTGTGATTCCCTAGGGCAGTATAGCAACTTCTCACATAGCATCAGCACTGAATTAGTTAGGTATCATTAATTAGTTAGGGTGAGCTCGAGTACATGTGAGGGTGTGCATACACTGTATGCATACACTATACGCACAAACATATACTATATTATTAAAGACTTTATTATACCTATATTATTTATTTATTTATTTATTTATTTATTTATTTATTTATTTATTTATTTATTACGTGTGCACATGGAGAGCATGGGACACAAGAGGAGATCAGATGGGGCCCTTGTGGGAGTCCCTTCCCTACTTCTCCCGTGTGGGTTCTGAGCTAAGGAATTCTTCATGAACCAACTCAGCAGCCATGGGAGAGCAATATATTTTATACAAGGGCTTGAACATCTATAGATTTTGGTGTTCAGAAGTATCCTGAATTCAGTATCCCATAGACTCTGAGAAACAATAGCATAAGTATAGACTATTCTTACTAAACATTTCCCAGACAATATTGAAACCTATTTGGGATTTTAAAAAATTATGAATATATTAGTATAACAGTATTTCAAAGACATATTAATTCTTAAGATACTGTAAGAAGGAACCATGTAGTCTATATTGAGTAAGTTCATATTCTTTTTTAGTCAAGACATATATATAATTTCTTTAGCTGGCTAAATGTTCTGAAAATTTCAAGATACTTGCTGAATTATCCTGTTCATTATTGCTTGTCCTTTGACTCACCATAAGCATTTACACAGAAAGGAGAAAAAAACCTGGGATCATAAAACACCGTGTCTGGGGTGCTTTTAATGAAAGCTGTCGTTGAAACCTCTGGCTCCTAGCCCCACTGCCTGCTGTGTGAGCTCTGTGGCCTGCAGGGCAATTGTGCACTAGCCCTTTTGACTTCTACACAGATATGTGTCTTCTTTGGTGGCCCGAACTTGACCTCTGACGTCCAGCTATGCCACAAGAGGTTCCACAGATGTCCAAGAGAGCTGTGCAGTCCTTATCTCTCCCTAGTTCTATTGAGACCAGAAATTAGTTAGCCCCAACCAGGCAGTTAGGATTGAGAACTGACAACCTACAAGCTACCATGTGCTGCTTGGTGATACCACAATTGAAGACATCTGGTTCCTAGAACAACCATAGAGGTATCAGCCATCATAGTACCGATTAGCAGCTCCTGGCTTCTGTATACTACAGCTACTGTCCCTTCACAAAGCCTTCAATAAAATCTCCAAACAAAAGCAGGACAAAAGCATCCTTGAGACTCCTCCTTTGAGACAAGTCTGGTGAATGTTGATCTGATTTAAGTCATGACACCTTTGTCCTGCTGTTTGGTCTCTCTCTCTCTTCTCTTCCTCTGTTGCTCAATGAACTTCCTTGCCTCTTAAATAAGCATACACAAATGCAAATACATTCTAATTTAAAGAGTATGTCTGTTAAGGGGACTATGCCTTTCTAGAAGATAATGTGAGAGACAGGAGTGATAAAGAAAGGTAGTGAACACTTGGACGCAGGCACATGGTTCATTGATTATAGAGCACTGGACACAGTTGTTCTTAATGAACTTCATTTGCTTTGTAATTCAAACCATGGCTCCTAATAATTACGCATTAGCAAATTCTTGGAGCTGGGTGTATCTGTACACACCTGTGATTCCACAACTCATGAGGCTGAAACAGGAGGCACCCAAGTTTGAAGCTAGTCTGAGCTGCATAGTAAGGCTGTGTCTAAAGAGACACAGAGAGAGGGGAAATGGAGGGGCAATAGAAAAGTATATAAGTCGCTTATTACATAAAAGCATCTGAGAGAAAGTAATAATTTAATTGAAATATTTGGCCCTGGAGTGGATTCTATTAAGAAGAGACTGGTTGTAAAGTATATTTTGAAAATATGGAAGATTTTCCTTCCTTCCTTTCTTCCTCCATTTGTTTCTTTCTCCTTCGTTCGTTTGTTCCTTCCCCTCTTTCTTCCTTCCTTCCATGTCCGCTGTCTCAAAGTTCTGCAAACTTTGTTTTAAAATATTATTTAAGAACAAATTTTGTCAATACTCATTTGCTATAGAGTGTTATCCTCAGCATCATAGCCATGACCTTCATTTCAGCTATAGTGACCCTTGCAAAAACATCAAGATTGGGCTTGTTCACTGTTGATGTTCCCTTATAGAAGGTGGGGATAGGGAGAGTTCATTGGCTCCTCACCTGAGTTGCTAGCTGCTCCCTCTACCTTCTGCCCAGCTAGTGGTGTGGAATTCTACCTAATATAAAAACAGCCTGTTGACATTGGGAGGTGCTGCAGTATATAGGTATATATGACTGGTTACATGAAAGGGAAGACTCCGTGTTTGTAGCTGAGGGGATGTCTCCATCCATTTTGGGGTGAAATTTTCAGTGGTGCAACTGTTTTGTGGTCACCCACACTCTATGTATAATGCTTCACCTACACTCTGTGAGCAAGCCTGATGAATTCATTGGCTTCTGAAGCTGGACCTTGGTAGATTTGTACTTTCTTGGTGTGTTGTTGAAACCCTACAAGAAGGGGAAGGATGTTGAGTATCTCTCCCTGGAACTGCCACAATATATTATTCTATATGGTAGGATGTCATTGGCTCAGGAGATACTGTGGCAAGATTTTGGGGATTCTGAAAACCTAGAAAGGAGGCATTTGAACATGTATTGCAAACAAAGCCAAGCAGCCCGATGTACTTGAATCTGGCTCCAGGTTCATTTTCTTCATGGCTCCTTCAGCATGAAGGTTTCTGAGACAGTTTTTGCTGAGGATGCAAGAGGCCTAAGCTTTGTCTACTTATGCTGTGACTTTGAATATTGAACTACAGATGGTGTGTAAATCCTGACACCTTCTGAATAGTGACAGTTCTTAAGACGCTCAGAAGGAACTGTCTCGAAACCTCCTCACTCTCAGTAATGATTTATTGACTTTTGTAACTCACATCTGGATAGCTTTTTCTTACAGGGAAGAAAATATCTGAATCTTGAGATTCCCAAACCAGTTTTAAAAAATACTTCCAATAACCTTTGTTCTTTCTCTTTCTTCCCATCTGCTTGTACCACTGCATTTCTTTGTTTAATATGTTTACTGTGTGTGTGTGTGTGTGTGTGTGTGTGTGTGTGTGTGTGATTATGTGCATGCCACAGAGCACATGTGTTGGTCAGAAGACAACATTCAGGAGTCCACAGACAGTTCTCTCTTTAATATGAATTCTAGGGATCCAACTTAGATCATAAGTTTTGGTGGCAAATGCTTTGGCCACTGAGTCATGTCATCAGACCTAATTTTTTTATTAATCACACATATGGAAGAGCATATTGAGATCAACAGATTTTACTTATCCCGTAACTAAAACCTTTCTAAACTTTTAACTATATGGAGAAAGTGAGAACAATTATTTGCCTGCTTAAAAAAAAATTACTTCCCAAACCATGTATTTTTCCTAACTGTCAGGGATCACCTACAAATAAGAACTATGCACCAACATAACCCTTAGATAACTCTACCTTTGAAAAGGGAGAGATTTGGTGAATGTCTACGTTTTCTGGAGGAAAATGTTGTGAAAAGAATTTTATTTTTGAAATTATAATGTAATTGCATTTCTCTTTTCCCTTTTTTCTCTCCAAACCCTCCCATATACCCCTAATCACTCTCCTTGATGACCCTTTCTCCCATTAATTATTGTGTCATATATATGTATATATATGTATATATATATATATTGTTTGTTTTTGTTTTTTTCCTAAATATAACTTACTTGGTCCCTATAATGCTACTTGTAATTACGTTCTCAGGGCTAACCGATTTGCACTGGACAGCCAATTGCTGTGCTCTTTCCTCTCTTTCCTGAGGAAGGCCACTTCTCCTGTTTCTAGCTCTCCCCAATTGCCTATTGTTCTTTGTGTAGGTTTGAGACAGAGGATCAATGAGTTTGCTGTGAGATTGTGTCTCTTAGTAATGGCAGAAGATGCATTCATAAAGTCTCACCAACATGGCTACCAAAGCTTGAGCTGAACAAGGATGACACCAAGGGACATGACAAAGTGGACAGAGAAAAGTCCAAGAAGCCTCAAGGCTACACAAAAACATCTTCTTAACTCACTTATGGTGCTGGAGAGTCAGCTATGGCTTCCCAAGCAAAGTTCTTGGTCTCAAGTTTAGAAGTGAATAATGACCAGAGGCTTGGTTAATACCCAGAAGGATTTTTGCTACTAAAAATCCTCATGATATTAAAGATAAATAACACACTATGAGTGTGCACATGCTCATATGTGTATTAGTGCACATGCACAGTTTTAAGATGGCTATGACTTTAATCTTGTTTGTGAAGAATATATGTTTGTGTATGTAACATACACCTACATGTATTAGTGCAAATGTACATCTTTAAAGTTAACTCTAACTCTTATTTTATAATATGTGTTGTGTGTAATGCATGGTGTTTGTGTACTTAGAAGACTGCAGGAATGACTGTGGAATTAGCATAAGATTATTCAAAAGTCTTTCACAGTGAGTGCCACATCTAGGCCTCTGCTATTAGTGAAATTCTAAGGGACTGTCTATGCGCAAAGCACTTCCTGATTTTAGGATTTGGTTGTTAGTGTGTGTGTGTGTGTGTGTGTGTCTGTGTGTCTGTGTGTCTGTGTGTGTGTGTGCATGCACGTGTGTATGCATGCACATGTTTATTATGCCAATGGAGTCCAGGAGAGGGCATAGGATACTTTGGAGCTACCTAGGTACAAATGTGAGTATGCACCCATGAACTTGGATACCAGGAGGTAGGAAAAGGTCTTGGATGTTTTCCTTCATCATTTTCTCCCATTAATACCTTAAAACAAGATCTCTTACTGAGCCTGAAGCTTGCTGTTTCAGTTAGGCTGGTTGGTCAGTGAGTTCTTAGAATATACCTGTCTCCAACTCCCAATACTGGCATTATAGGCACCGACAATCATGGTTGGCTTTTAATTGATTGTTGTGGATTCAAACTCAAGTACTCATTTGGCAGAGGAGGGGTTCTTACCCATTGAGTCATCTCCCTAGCCTTAATCTTAATTTTAAAAGCTCATTATGCCTAGCTCTCATAGCCTTTAGATTTTATTTATGTATGTGTACGTATGTCTATATGAGTATACATGCACATGTGTGTATGTGTGTGTTTGTGTGTATGTGTGTCTGTGGTGTGTGAGTACATGTACACACATGCCAGTGGAGTCCAGGAGAGGACAGAGAATACTTTGGAGCTGGGATTCCATATATGGCTTATGATATGGCATATATATATGGCTTATGATATCCTGCTGGGATCCAAAATTCCATCTCATGATTGCATGGCAAGCATTCTTACCAGGTGAACTGTTTATCCAGCTTAACCTTGCTCTCATTTCCTAGGGAAATTGCATCTCATCTATTGCCTATCACTCCTCAGTTATATTTTATTCATCAGGTTCATAAGACCCTCTAATAATTGGATACTTAAGAATAATCCCCAGAGCAGTTTCAAGATTTTAATCTGATGAAGAGTATACATTAAGGTGTTGGTGTATCTTCAAGGCAGAATTCTTTTAGACATTTCTTACACTTTCTTTAAGTAAATTTATCCCAGCATTCTGAAAAAATAGAGGAAAAATCCAGATTAACTATTAATCCTTCCATAGAAATATAGTAAGAAAACTAAAACATAAATTCCCTGTGACTATCTACCAAGTTTTCATCTTCCAAAGCCTTGGATATAATTTATCTGCCTTCTTTCTTCCATAATTTTAGCAATCCTGAGTTTGTCTTTTCTTCTGTCCTCTTAATAGGATAAAAATCATATATGACTGAATAGAAGACTATGCCAGGACTTTGGATACATACATAGTTTAAAGATTTTTATTTTTTTAGTGTGTGTGTGTGTGTGTGTGTGTGAGAGAGAGAGAGAGAGAGAGAGAGAGAGAGAGAGAGAGAGAGAGAGAGAGAAGAGAGAGAGAGAGAGAAAGAGAGAGAGAGAGAGAGAGAAAGAGAGAGAGAGAGAGAACATGGCATATATCCACATGAGTGTAGGTATCTTTAGAAGCCAGAGCAGGGTGTTAGATCCTCAGGACCTGGAATTACAGACAGTTGTGAGTTGCTTGTCAAAGGTCCTGGAAACCAAATTCAGCTTCTCTGCAAGAGCATCAAGCGGGCTGTCAATGTCTAGCCCAAACCATGGGCATTTTAAATCATTGGGGAAAAACAATCTAAAATAAATAATGTCTTGTAAGCCCATGCATTGATTTTAAAAGAAAAGACTCTGGAAGCATTTACACTATTTTCAGCTGTCGACAAAGAGTGATTTTGAAGTGACTTTATGGGAAACATTTTACTTGATGTGAAAACTATTTCTCTAAATTGAAAGCACATAGGAAATAAACACTTTATAAGTAGTACATGTGAAAATGTGGTTAGTCTACAAAAGTCCACTGATTGTTGAATAAAGCATAGACTCATAAACCAAAAACATCAGAATGGTTGATATTAAAATATGTATTTTGAAAAAATTGTACATAACAGGATATATAAAAGGCACTTACAAATATCATTAGAAATTTATCGCTGAATGTCTATTCAAAGCTGCAAACAGAATATCTCCAGTTTCTAAGCTTCATAGTTATACCTCCATGCAGGAAAAAATTATTTATACCACATATTCTTAATTACTGTGGTTTATTTTTGTGTGTATGGTTGTCTTGTCTGCATGTATGTCTGCGCATCACAATGTATAGTACCAATAGAGGCCAGAAGAGGGCATCGGATACCCTGGGACTGGAATAAAAGATGTCTACTAGCTGCTGTGTAAATGTTGGAATTTAACCTGGGTCCTCTGGAAGAGCAGCTAGTGTCATTAACCACTGAGTCATTTTTTCAGCCCTTTAATTAATGTGTTTTAAAGGTAATATAGGACTTGGAAAAGATTTCAGTACTATTACTGAAGAGGACCATGGAAAATATGCTAACAGAAGTAACATCAAAACCACCGGTAGCTGGGACTGAGTTGCAAATGCCTGCCCACCAACCCCATGCGTGCTTCTCAGGATGAAAGTGTTCCTGCTGTCATATTTATTTATCTAGACTGTCAACATGATTTTGAAAGCATTTGGGTTTGAGGCCATTGTGTGACTCTTTTTCTTTGGGTCATATGGGGTGCTTTCTTGGACTTTGTCCTGTGACAAAGGAGATCTAACCAAGTCTACAGCGATGGTAATGGAGGTATTGGCACTGCATAGGTGATGGGGTCTCTGCAGACATCAGGCAGAGAAGCAAACCATGTGAAGAGATAAGAAAGAAAACCTAGTTCAGATTGACTTCATCTACCTAGATGACTTCAGGGAGTCTAATATCAGTTAGTTTATTCACAACACATTTAAGCCCAGTACAGTTTGGAAAAGAAGTTTCCTGATATAATATATTGCCCAGTGCACAAAGAAACATAATTACATTGAAACTCAGGATATATGTCATTTCCTCCAAGAAAATGAGTTCTAAAGATAGGCTACCCATACTAGCTTGAAGGCCTAGAAGGGGTCTGACTTGGTCTTGGTCATACAGAGAGTGTAGAGGTCATTAACCCAATCCTGGTTGTGGAAGCTTAGGGGAAACCTGTTGCTATAAGGGTGATTTAGACTATTAGATATCTCTTGTCCTGGTTGTGGGAGCTTGGAGAGTCCCAGGCTGTAAGGGTCATTTAGATTTCTAGCCACCTCAGGTCATTGATGTAGGAGCTTGGTATGGCCTGGCCCAACAGATAACACAGGTCAGTCACCAGGCTATTAATCACTTCCAACTCTCAGCTTTCTGGATAGAAAAACAGGTTTGGTTTTTTTTCATCTTTCTTATTGGAAAAACAATCCTGTGTGCTTAATCTGAAGATCTATGGGCACATGGATCTTCATGCTATGCTCCCAATACACAGAAGGTAGAGGAAGGGAGTGTCAGGAGACCTCACTTGGAACTACAGCTATTTCTCCTTCCCCTAAGCTGTTTACATCACTACGTCGGATACTCTCTCATTGTGTCCATGTACCCAGCCCCGGCATTGTATATTTATCTATTCAGTTCAATTGTGACTTACTTCTTCAGCCCTAATATGTGTTTTAAGTCCAACCAGGCTTAGTATGTCTCATAATGAAATACATGCAATGCATTCTTTACAAGATTGCATTATAGATTGTATTTGGATAATATCCTGTAAAGCAAATCATTAGGATTATCTTTTTCTAGTTCAAAAAGTATGTTTGGATATTCTAGAGCAAAACGTTTTGTTAATTTCAAAGAACATTTTTATTGTTATACCTGCTGAAAGTGAAGGACCAGAGAGATGGCTCCGTGGCTAAGACTGAGTACTGCCCTTTCAAAGTATCTGAGTTTGATTCCTGATACCAGTGTCAATTGGCTAGCTCATAATCTCCTGTAATTCCAGCTTCAGGGAAGCACAGGCTGTCTTCTGGCCTGTGTGGGCAATTACACCCATACACCTGAAACACACACACACACATACACACACACACACACACACACACACTTAAAAATAAATCTTTTTAAAGAGAGAATTTCGTATCTCAAAAGACAATGCTATCTCATTAATGGAGATGTTTCAAGATAAACTAGTAAGCCAAATCTGCAAGATCTATGCTGATTACTAACTGCAGAAGAATTAGGTCAGAGCCTAATTATGGAAAGTCCACATTTTGTAATCCTCTGAATAAATGAATTAACCAAAAGTGACCTTTATCATTTGTGTGTAGTCACAGTGCCCCGTTGATTGGCTTCTTTTTGCTACTTCTACTGGTTGTTTGTGGCCCTTAAAGCCCTGCAGCTAGACTTCAATACTTTCTTCTTCTTCCTGCAGTCTGCCTCGGAAAGGGATGAAAGGAAAATGCTTTGACAATTTACACCCTGCGTTTAAATACTGGTGTCAAGGAATTGCTGGCTTTAACCTTAACATGCTTGTTTCCTGATCAAACACTTATCCTTCAAGGATGGTTTCTTTACTGCCAGGAGGGAGAGAGCCTTTCCTTTGAGGGAGATGCCTACAGCCATGCTATTATTTTATAAATCAAGGTGCTAGCTGGAGGTCTGGAGCATTCCTTTGTAATTTGACTAGATGTCAAGAACTAGAAACCCCCAAGGCTTGTTTTAGAATAAGCTTCCTTATCTTAAGTGGCATTACTTAGAGACTTAATTCATTGGTGTAATAATTTTTGCAGTCATAATTCAGGCAGATGCTGCCACATGGAGATGGAGTGTCATGGTCACTCAGGACTCATTGTGCTAGAGGAAAGAGACAATAGCAAAGAAAGAAGTAAACAGTTTTGTGACCCACAGCTAGCCTATGGCCTAGAACCACTGAAGTTGGGGAGCTCGTATTACTGTCAGAATGAATCAGAATCAGACCAAGTCCACCTGCAGCAACCTCTTTCATATTTCTGTTGTAGAGAAATGATAACCTCCTACCAAGAGCATATTTGTGAACGACTAACCCCCTAACAGACTCCCCAGATGTCCAGGAAAATGGCAGGGTCCATTCTCACCCCCTCCCCCAGGAAGTTTACAGTTCTCAGGTTTCTAGACTGGAACATATAGAACCTCACAAAGTAGATGACAGCACATCCTCCCACCTGCATCATCGATGATGCTAATGCATCATGGACCCACCTTAACTAATATGCTCTCCTCTCACTTCCTGTATCCTTGAACTCAAATTCCTTCCTGGAAGTATTAGAGCTTCCCCCTTTTGCCACCCACAAAATCAGAGATAGTCTGACTACATGAAAACTCCCCCTTCCTCTGAGTCCTTTAAGAAGGAACTCTCACTCTGTCAGGAAGGCCTGAATTCTCCTCAGAGCAGCTGCCATAGCTCTGTGTCTGTCTGTCATTAATAACTGTTTTAATAAATCTCTTACCCAGAAGGACATTCAGTCTCAGTACCTCCATTGAGATACTGAGATAATCACCAAACCTTTCAGTGCAAGATTTTGGATGGTTCTAGAACTCTTTGCTATTAGAAAATCTCACCCTGATGTTTTACAGAAATGAGATACAGAGGCTTATTGGTTTACCTTTTGAGAAGCAGCCTTCTGGGTTGGTTAGGACCTAAGTTCCTGAGGGCTACTGTTTAGTCAGACATCTTTGCAAAGGATTTTTAGTCCACTGGACTCAGACTGGACAGAGACAGGTTTCAGTAAACCAGTTTGTTAATTGACATGACAGAAATTATGTCAATTGTTCTGTTCTAAGAGTGGATAGACTGACACATTTCATCAGGGAGCTGTCTTCTGCTCCTCAGTCATTGAGTTCTGCCTTTCCCTTTTCACTAATGTGATGTCAAAGTGGCTTCACATCTGTTCACCCTTCAAACAGAGAAACTCGAATCTCCTGCTCAGAACAGTGGAACAAAGGTGCCATCCTTCATTTTGATTGGAGGGACCTGATGTAATTTCCGTGAGCAGCTAAAACCTGCCTTCTAATGTCTTATATCTTTATATATCTCTTTGAGCTAGTTTGATAGTTTTAGCTCTTTGTCCAAAACAATTTTGGAAATGTTTATAATTCATGGTTTATTTGTAATTTGTTTCTACAGCAAAGATATTAGCCTTTAAAATATTACTGACATCAAATATATGTAGATGGAAGTGACATATTAACTATGAAAAGAATCAGTGGCCATCAAACCAGCATGAATGATGGCATCAAACATCCAAAAGAAGCAGCTGAACACTGCCAGAAGGAAGAAGCATTGGTCATGTGTGGAGGGTTAGTGACCTATGAGCCCCAGGTGTACTGAGATGCTCTGGACAGGAGAATTGACTTGACAGATCACACCGGTGAAAGCTTTTGATGAGGAGATCATGTACCAAACCCGCTGATTTCTACTGAGGCTTCCCATTTTCCATCCTCTAAAACCACAAGACCCCCACACCAAGTGCACACAGTCTCACTTCCTAATGGAGAAGGCAGCCCTTCAGCTGTCCTGATTAAAGAACAATTCTGCTCCTGGGAATGCCTCTCTTCTCTCCTCTATTTCTATATCACCTACACCAATCCAGGTAAAACACTGTGACTCCTCTAACCAATGCCCTCTCCTGTGTTCAGAATCTCCTCTTTTCTAACAGCCTTTGGATGCTTTTGAATTTTATGTGAAGTAGAGGTCAGGAGAACACTCTGTTGTATACACATATTGCTTCTCATTATATCCATTGATTAAACTTCAAAGTTTCAATTAAAAAAATAAGCGGTGAGAGTAAAGTTTAGTACTTTTTCTTGATTTGTCTTTGTAGAGTTCTCATTTCACTTGTTTTAGAATGCAGGGTTTAATCTGTGTATTTGTGTGTGTGTCGTGTGATATATATTTGTGTGTAAGATCCTGTATGTATACATGTGTCCATACACGTATATGCATGAACCTGTGAAAGGCACAGTTTCTGCCAGGTATCTCCCTCAATCGTTCTCCATTTTGTAATTTTTTTTTAAAACAAAATCTCTCATTGAACATGGAGCTCATTGACTCAGCTAGATTGGCTGACCAGCAAACTCCTGAGATCTGCCTGTCTTTGGCCCTCCAGCACTGGGGATACTATGGTATACATCCACATCCTTTTTTTTCCATGAGTGCTACGGATTTGAACTCAGGCCCTTATGCTTGCTTCAGAAGCATTTTATTGGGCAAGCCATATTCTCAAATCCCAAACAGAGTCCTCATTAAAAATCCTTTCAAACAAAGAAATTTGAAAGACTAAATAAAATACAGTTTAGACTGTAACCATTCTCTTAAAAGAGACCTTTGGAATTCTTTGGTTTGGTGCTATTTTCAGCATTTCTGGTTATTTTTCATTAGCTAAATGACTTTTTATCCTTTTAATCTCAGTTAATACAGGGATGCTTTTTTAAGAGTTTCGGTTAGTTGGCTCTGTCTTGAAGACGTAGGTATTGTGACAGGGCAAGAGAGTAAAGATGTTCCTCTATCTGTATTCTTGCCAAGGCCATTTTAGTTTAACTAGAATTTGATCTCCTTGATAGAAAGCATCATGGAAAATTACCTAAGTCTATTCTATACTTGACCCAAGGTCAAGATACACCAGCTAGCTTATCTTAGCTTCTGTTAAACTGCCTGCTTATCCAAAACCCTCTGTCCAGGTAACTGTTTATCTTAACTTCTGTTAAACTTCTAGCTTGTGCAAAATATCCCCCTGCTGCTGCGTAGTGAAATGTCAGGATGTGGGTTTTGCCTTTTAAAACCCCTTACTCCAAAGACTCAGCACCGCACTTGGGTTCTAAATACCTGAGTACATTCTCAGGGAGCTGGAATAAAAACTTTCAATCGGCTATAGACTGTATCTGAGGGGTCTTCTCTGGTGGGATCCCAGTAACAGTATATGAATTTTTGTTTGCCTTTAAGAAGTCTGTGACATTTCAGTCTTAAAATGCATCTTCTAAATGCTAATGTTGTATTGTTATTAATTACAGTCACTGTTAAGATGTACTTGATTTATCTTCTTTTTATATTATAGAGATCTTTATAAGATACATGAATGTATATAATATGTAATATAAATGTAAATGAATATATATTCTTCTGTTCCTTTCATTGGGTTAGTGTAGGTCATTGTGAGCATTTAGTATTTTGAAACTCATCACAGGGCACGTTCAGCATCTACAGTTTTGACTGCTAAAATTTGTCCATCATAACTTTTACGTTCTGTCTTGATATACTGGCCTCCTTGCCAGGTTATATATCCTACAAAACTCTTACTCTTGTTCTTCACCCACCGTTTGTGTATTCTCCAGAAATTTGCTTCTCAATGCTTCTTAAAATATTCATCTGTCTCACTTTTTGGTCATGAATTTCTTCCCATTCTTTGAAATCTCTCCTTTTCGTAACTATTTAAAATAATTCTACGGATGCTATTTCCTTTTTATTTTCCTTCAGGGTGCAAATCAGACGTTTCCTGAAGCCCTTTTCTGAATCCTTGTTCAAACACTTCCTGGAGATGGGAATTATTCTGAATCTCCATGGAATTTGTGTACTGTCTGTGCTGAGAAATTCCTCATGACCGATTCTAACTTATTCAAGTAGAGATGTTAGTTTACTGATTTTGGACCACTTTGGAGTAGTCTTGGATTTAGCATAATATTATCCCAGAATCTGTTCCAAAGTATTTCACACTGGGTAACAAATTTGAATATCTGTTGTTTTTGCCCTGTGGATGAATACAAAAATAAATCAGAGGTGCCTAGCCATAGCACTCCTGTTGTTGTGTCTTCTGTTAGTCAGATTCTAATGGAATGGCTGCTAGTCAAAATGCCTGCAGATTTGACTATTTGGTTGATTTTGTGAGTGTGATTGAGTTAGTGTATACACCCATCCATGCACATGTGGAGTCCAGAGCAGGATGTCTGTTGAATGTCTTCCTTTCATTTTTCGATAGTCTCTCAGTGAACCTGATGACTGTCAGTTCTGCTAGGCTGTCTGACTGGCCAGAAAGCTCTTAGAATCCAATGCTGGAATTTTAGACACAGGCAACTATGCTTAGTTTTTTACATGAGTGTTGGGCATTTGAAGTCAGGCTCTCATACCTCCAGAGCATGTGCCTTAGCCACTGAGCTATCTTCCCATCCTATTTGATTGATGTTTTTACATGTAGTTTTTTAATCCAATTCAAAATTTAAGCTATGCATATACATATATGATACTTACACACATTTCTCATGTACACAATTTAAAAATATAAATATAAATCTGTGGCTAGTGGGATCATTCAATGGTTATGAACATAAACTACTCTTATGGAGGCTCTGAATTTTGTTTCCAGCACCCACATAGGTAGCATCAAACCATCTGTAACTCTGAATCCAGGGAATTCCTCTTATACTTCTGTTCTGGTCACCATGGGAACCTTCATAGAAATGTCATACCCCCCACACATATAATTTAAAAAATTAAAATATAAATCCACAAAAACATATGCAAATGCCATATATGTTAGCAATATATATATTCATGTGTATGTTAAATATATATATATATATGTACATACATATATATATATATATATATATATGTGGTTACTTTAGAATATATGTTGGAATAATTAATGAACAACATCCAAGGGTCTATAAAAATGTAATTATATTACCAGTAAATTCAATTTTTTAAAAGTATACTTTAAAATAGTGTGACTACAAGTAATTTTTAATAAGAAAAATTGATAGAATACATTTGTGTAGGGAAATAATTTAATGAAAAATGGAAATCTGGAAAAAAAAATTGAGTTTTTCAGCTGACTAGATGGCACAGATTTTGTTGAAATGTGCAGGGGCTCAACCTCAGGACCTTGTGCTTGCTAGGCAAGAGCTCTACCAATGAACTACATCCTGACTTGTACCCAGACTGAATAAATAAGACATTGTACTCATCTGTAAAACTCTTGCAATTAATATGATGCATAGATGAAAACTACTAAGTTCTTTCAAAGCAAGGGTTTTCTATTTACCTTTATAATCTAGAGTCTAATTTAAATACATATATAATTTTTCCAATTTATACTAAACATGTTTAATATTGTCAAGGTAGTGAATTTAATGATGAGAACATACAATGAAAATAAAAGCAGAAAAAAACTCCAGGTCAATGCACTTTGGTGCTTTCACTTTCTACATAAGTGTGGATAGCCAGGAATACATGGTACCTGGGAACAGTTTCAGGCTGTGAAAGGGAGAATGGGGGTTGGGAATGTAGCTCAGTGCATCGAATGCTGGTCTAGCATGCACAAAGCCATGGGTTCTGTCCTCAATTCCAGCGCCTCCTAAACTGAGGATAGTAGTGCCCATATGCAGTTCCAGAATTCAGAAGGTAGAAACAGGAGGTTCAGAAGTCCAAGGCCATACTTGATAAGCTTGAAACTAGCCTGGGATAGGTAAGACAGTGTCAAAAATACAAATAAAGTTATGTCAAAAGTGAAAAGGATTTAGAGTCAGTGAAGGCTTGCTTGCTTTATCACTGCGGTCAAACAGAGTACATGTGGGAATGTTGGGATGTCACAGAAAGACCGCTAAACCACCGAATGTCTTTTAGCTACCCGTTTCTTGAAAGCAGAAGGAAAAATAAAGTTAATTCTCAATGAAATTGAAACTTAACTTTAGTATGCTTTGGATTTGGACTTGTCAAAGTTGCAGAAAAATCATTCCGTTCAAAATGTATTGAAAGACACAATGGGGGAAAAAGCAAATTGGCCATATCTTTGAGTGATTTGTCCTGGACTTTTAAAAGGTTCACGTTAGCCTAGGCTGTCACTTGGACGAGGGACCTACTTGAGAGGCTGTCATTGTGCCAGTGTTCCTGAACAGATTTATACTGGGAAAACATGCTTCTCATTTCTGTTTTGTTGAAGTTAGCAATTATATCTTCCGACCTAGTGAACACTGGCGTCTACTTGGTCATATGCATTATGAAATGTCTGCCTTGTGTGTGATATTTCTGTGACAAGATACTAGAAAGAATTTGCTACTAATCATATTGCCACATGTAGAACAATGTCATTTTTTTCACAGTTTATATTATTCCCAGATCATATATCATTTGGTAGAAAATATTGAAAGGATAATAACTATGTGGTAATTCTAGAATAGTCAAGGAAAGAATTGCAT
Organism: Cricetomys ansorgei; assembly: GCA_026225945.1. NCBI lineage: Eukaryota > Metazoa > Chordata > Mammalia > Rodentia > Nesomyidae > Cricetomys > Cricetomys ansorgei. Next base: position 5,409,322 of record JAMJFZ010001228.1, on the reverse strand, counting down.
GTTTGTTGTTTGGTACGCAGGAAAATCTTTATAGAGCGACTTCATTTCTCTCTATTCTTAAAATAGGAAAAGGAAAATAGAAGATTAGTTATTAGTGTCAATCAATTTTTTTAATGAATGATCTCATGATCACAAACACATACAAATACACACGCATACTTGTGTGCACAATATCTGTGAAATAAAGATAAACAGAACCTGTTATATAAATATAAAAATAAAACGTAGCATTCTGACAACAGGAAATGAAGCTTGGGAGAATGGAGCCAGAGGGAGCTCCAGAGGAAGTGAGGTAAAGGGATGAGGACAACAGATATCCATTTGGTTTGGGTTACCTTGTTTAAATGTACAATATTTACTGAGGGTTTGAATGGAATTCTACCCAGAGCTGCCAATAGGCATTGTTAGAGAAATGTGGAATCAGGGATGAGATCTAGGGTCTTGTTCACTACCCCCCATCCCAGCTTCTGTATTCCATTCCTCCAACTTTCCCTTCCCTCCTTGGAAGAGTCTCCTCCTAAAGCCCAGGCTGATAAGGACCTAATCATTCTCCTATCTCAATCTTTTGAGTTATAGAGTTCAGGCATGAATGATCATGCCTGGATTTTGGCAAACATCATATTAAAGTCAGGGATCTATTGGACTTGCATCATTTTTACAGTCTTCTACTTCCTAGAACAAGGATAGGAAGTCAACCTTTGGCAACCATTTTTTTTTTTTTTGCCCCTCAGGACCTCATTATGATGTGGGGTTCCTATTAGCTCAAGAAAAATGCTGAAAACAGTAGGATCCCTTTCCCAATCTCCAGGTTCCATCCTTACCCATAACCCACTTGCTACTGTTTGCATAATACATGCACACATGCTCTTTGCAGTTATCACTTTTATTACTAATAGTGAAATAAATGAGTAATGAGCAGAAATTAAAAATCTGAGCTCTTTAGAAAGCTTGGGCAGTTCTTGCCATTATGATCTCTGTATTGTAGTTTCTATTTGTGAATTCATTTGAATAACTTAGTGAATTTCTTGATAATTCTGACAAAAATATTAATGAATGTTTATTTCTTTTCTTTGTATCATCCATCTTTACCTTCATATAGTCAGTCCTAAAACAAGTGAAATTATGAATATACCTGTTCTAATCTGGATTTCACAGACACTTTTTGCTGTTCTTTAGAACATAGTTGCTTCATCTATTCAAGTTGTTTTTATTTCATTTAACAATTTTAGATTTAAGTTTTTAATTTATTTATGCATGTGTGTCTATCTGCCATGTGGACGCAGGTGCCCTCAGAGGCCAGGATAGGGCAGTAGATCCCCTGGTGCTGGAATTCTAGGCAGTTGTGAGCTACCTGACTGGGGTTCTGAGAACTAAGTTCTGGTCCTCTGGAAGAGCAGCAAACACTTTTACCTGCTGAGCCAGATCTCCAGCCCCTACATTGTTTTTTAAATAAAGAAATATAATACTTTAAAGCAAAGAAATTTCATGGGATTCTTTGAGAATGGGAATACCCAGACAATTGTTATGAAACATGATTGCTGTCTGTCATATCATTCCCTCTTTCTCCCCTTCCCCTTCACTCATAAAGAAGTACAAGTCAATAGCACCTTTCTGATGGCTACAAGATGCTCCAGGACTAAGTTCCCAGCTAAGCAGAGTAACAATATCTGTTTATGTAATATTCTGGGCAGACGTCATTGCAGATCCTAACACAACAAAACAAGATTAGTTTTAAAATTAGATTTACTTTGTGACAAAAGGGTACAATAATAACACACTCAGTCACATCTATTATAATCTATACCAAACATTTTTAAAACATGTTCAGTTTCTTTGTAGATTTCTCAGATGCTGTGTGTGTGTGTACCTATAGGTGTGTGAATGTTGAGGGTATGAGGGACATGCACATGTGTTCAAGTGTATGTAGAGAAGTTTCATACAGCTTTCCTCAGGTGCTGTGCATCTTGTTTTTTGAGACAAAGACTCTCACTGGCTTGGAGCTCTCCAAGTAGGCTGAGCTGGCTAGGGAGCCTCAGCGATCCTAATATCTCTGCTTCCCAAGTTCTGGTCCTACAGAAGCACACCCTAACACTTGCCTTTTTGTTACATGGCATCTAACGTCCAGACACAGTAGCACCTATCTTCATCCCAGCATTTCTATGGTTAGGTGGGAGGCAGAGTCAGGGGAATACATTGAAGTGTGTAGGCAAGCCAGCTAGCCTGGTATATGAAGAAATAAACAAGAGAGCCTGCCTCAAATAAGATAGAAGGGAGGTAATAACACATGAGGTTATTCTTTAGTTTCTACACTGTGGCATGCACATACCTGTATTCACATACAAATTACACACACGCACACACACACATACACACACACACACACATACACACACAGAGGCCTTATACATACACACATAAAAGCAATTATGTCTTTATTAATTTTCCGTGTTATTTTGCCTTGGGATCATATAAGTGAAGGCTCTGTATTGTTATAAAGCATAAGGAAAATTATGCCTTAATAGTATCATATTAAATCTTAAAAATAGTAAATATGTAATGAGTGTCTTTTACATGTACTATTAAATCTTACTTACTCCATAAATTTTAAGAACAGAAAGTTAGAATGAAGGTTAAGTTTTTGATATATTTCCTATTAAAGACAATATTTTATTATACTTCTACATTTTCAAATGATATGTGCATAACTCCTGATACTTGTAGGGTCTCTGTCTTCGGGGTTATCTAAAACCTTTCTCTTTAGGCCAAAGGACTGGTTTGCAGTTCTACTTTCAGTCTGGTGTTCTAATAATTTCTACAAGTTTCTATTTATGTTTGGGTTCTTCTTGTTGTTATGATAAAGTACTGTGATAAAAGCACCTTAACAGACAAAAATATTTGCTTTAGCGAATAGTTCATGTTACAGTCTATTATGGTAAGGAAATTAAGACACCTGGAGCCTGAAGCAGCTGGTCACAATGCATCCACTGCCAGGATGCAGAAAGAGAAAAATGCAAGCTAGTGTTCTGCACACTTTCTTCATTTCTTACAGTTCAGGACTCCATGACCAGAGAATGGTACTGCTCTCAGTTAAGATTAATCTCCATCAATAAACAAAATCAAGAAAATTCTCCACAGGCGTACCCAGAGGACCATTTCCCATATGTTTTAGATTCTATCAAGTTGACAACTGATAGTAACTGACAGTAGCTGTCATGGGCTCACTATCCATTTGAACCCCTCCTCTTGCTGTTGTGCTTACCACATGTTTCACTTTCCTGCCCTGGTTTGTCTTCTCTGTGTCATGATTAGTGATAGTTGTCAATTTGACAGAATCTAGAATCACTTAGAAAATGGATCTGTTGGCATGCCTATGGAGAAGTATCTTAATTATATTAACTGCAGTGGGTAGCTCCACCCACTGTGGGTGGCACTATTCCCTAGGCAGGAGGTTCTGGGCTGTATGAAGTTGAGAACGTAAGATGAGCAGAAGCATATATGTATTCACGATCTCTCTGTGTGATTATGCATGTGATATTAGCAGCACCCTAAAGCTCCAACAGCTGTAATTGTCCAATATGATGGACTAAAACCTAGAACAGTGACATCATATAAACTCTTTCTCCCTTAAGTTGCTCTTGTCATAGTATTTTATCACATCAACAGAAATATAATTCTCCCATCTAAGATTTCTAACTAGTGCTCCTTTCCCACCACATTATTTCCATGCCTATTTCCACAGACCTCTTGTCATTGGTTCCTCCAACAAAGGTGGGATAGAGAGTATGGGGCAAGGGAAATTGTCAGTCTCTTCTGGTCTCATGTTCCCAAGAAGCTAAAGAAGCAGTTGAATATTTATAATTAGTTTTCTTGGATTTTTGAATCCAAGAAATTTTCTTGAATTATTTGGTTTAGCGCCTCTGGCTTTTAGCTCAACTCATTGCTTATGATCTGCATCTGAAGAGTTCTGAATCAATAAAAACATCTGAGCAGAGTTGCTGGGGGTTCCACTGTTAATCGACTATGGCATTGGCTAGGATGGTGACTCCCTCTACTGAGGTCTGGCAGAGTTTGCATGTATGAGAATGTCTCCTTGTCTTCTTAGGTGAGCTACCAGAGTGGTGAACTACTACACCCCAATTTCTAAAGGTTCCAATGACACTACTTGGGGACAAACCTTGTAGTAGTACACTAGCCTTTAGGAGACTTTCAGCTGTATTCTGCTATCTCTGAAGGGTCTTCTAGGACCTTTATAATTAGCAGCTTCTACAGTCTGGTGTAGCAGAGAGCAGTCTCTCTTTTACTCTTCATTTCAGTTTTGGTTTTTACGCATGTAATGGTATGCATATCTAGGTGCTTGTAACCACAAATAACTGCCAGAGAAAATAATGTTGAAGTTTAGAGACCAGGACATAGGGAAAATGGTTAAGTCTGAAAGTGTCCAAATTTTCAAAGTCATCTAGGGCTTATCAAGACAGAGGGGCTAAGAAATAATACAGTGTAAAGGGCAGAGAGGAGAGAGCCATCATTAATATCAGCATGATTGATTCATGTCCTTGAAATGTACCAAGCTTTAACTCAAGTTCAGCAACTCCATAATTTATATAAGTACAGTGTATGTCAGCTCATTAGTAGGTCATTAGTGAGACAGGGTATGAAGTTCAAAAATATTCCCAGGAAAATCACAAGGGCTTGGACTGGAAAATAAGATTACCCTGCAAGCTTGCTTTTAGAGAAAGAGGTGTGTCTATATATGTACAGGTACGTACATGCCCAATTGTTTTCCCTTTTTATGCATTTGTGTGTATGTGTGAATGCTTGTATGTGATGTGATGATTGCAGGTGCATACATGCCACAGGGACCATGTAGAGGTCACAGAACAACCTCAGCGGGCCATCTTCACTTTCTACCTTGCTTGAGGCCGGGTCACTCATTGCTTTGTTACTGTGGACACCAGGCTAACTGGTATGTAAACTTCTAGGGATTCGCTAGTCTACCTTCCATCTAGAGTAGGAGTACAGGGATCATAGTTTCTGACTTTAAACAGGTTCTGAGTGTTTGAACTTAGACCCTCAGGCTTGTGCAGCTCACTTGACCCACTAAACTGTCTTCCAAGCCCATGCTTACTTTCTGCATTTAGTTTCCTTTCATTTCTAGGCAATTTGCTTCCCTCTGAGACCAGCATTAGATATCTCTTTGGTTAGTCATGTGTTTTCTCTATCTTTACCAACACATTTACATCCAGCATTCTCTAGTATGTCATCAGTAAAACGTGTAGAGCAATTCTTTACAAATAGTACTTTTCAATAAATAATCATGAATTGATTAGGAATCTGTGCTTCATATTCTAATTACAGAATATCTATCTAATGCACTATAAATTAAATAACACTGTTTAAATACAATTTGTGTCAGGATGAAAGAGAACTGGAGTTTAAATAATGAATGGGAACTTCCACAACACATCAAAAAGAAAAAATTCAGTAGATTTTATTACAGGGAATGAGCTTGGGCCAATACAGACATGGCAGGAATGAAACAAAAATGATACAACCACTTCCACCAGACAATTTTGTAAACAGATACCTTTGAAGTGGAATGCAAAGGTAGGTTTCCTTGTCATTGATATCATTATAATTTCTTTTCCTGTGCTTTCTAAGTATGAGCACGAGAATAATAACATGAATATCAATAGTTGCAAAAAGAAGACCAACCTGTCAAATAGTGCTTGAAAGAAGCATCCATTGAAAACAGATCTTACACAAAAGCTACCTTGGTTTCAGTTACATAAGGTCAGACTGAAGAAATAACAGTGGTGCATGGTAGCTTTTTTATGTTTAAGGAAGGACGTGTTCATGTGTCTTAGTGTGTTTGTATATGTGCACGTAGATGCCCTGAAATCAGAAGAGGACTTCAGGTCCCACGGAGCTGGAACTACAGGTAGTTATGAGACACCTGAATGTTAGGAACTGAATATGGGTCCTCCTTTGGAAGAACAGCATGGGCTCTTAACCACTGATCCATCACTCCAGCTCTGAATGGTGGCTCATAAGAAGAACTGGAGATATGCTGCATCCACATTAATCAAACCTCTCTGTTCGTCGACTGGGGCAGTGAGTTCAGATTAAATGTGGAAGGGTCTGGGGGATGGCTCAGTGAGTAAAGTGCTTGCCCTGCATGAAAATAGCTGAGTATGCGGCATGCATTTTTCACCCTAGTTCAGGGAACTGTAGAGACAGGAGGATCCCTGGGACTTGCTGGCCAATTAGTCTAGTCAACCAATAAGCTGCAGGTTCAGAAAGAGATCTTTCTGTGAAAGTATAAGTATTGCATGTTCACTATGTACTATAAATGTAATTTGAAAAAAAACTTTTGTACTATAACTGGGTTTATTTCTTATCCTTTGTCCTTTATTCAGAAGGAGCACAGACATATTTTTCACAGCTTGTCATTTATCTATTTCTGATAAATTTAAGTTGCTTTTGATATGTCTGTCTCTGTCACTGTTTCTCTGTCTCTGTCTCTGTCTCCCCCTCTCCCCATCCTTCCCCCCCTTTTTACACATATACATAGACTTTTTATGTTTAAGCATCATATAAACATATTCCAATATGTATTTTATACTTAAAAGACTACATTCATGTATTAACTAAAATATATAGTTTCTATCATATTACACAATTTCATATACTTTTAAAAATTCGTATGAATGCTGTCATGCTCTATAAACTTTTGAAATTGCTTTGTGTTTCATTCAATAATATATTTCTGAGTCATCTGTATTGATATATTGGCTTGAATTCACTCATTTTACCTATGGTTAGTGTTCTATTAAATGAAATTATTGCAATTCCATCTCTCTCCTAGTCATTGAAAATCAGATTGCCTCAAGTCTGGGGTGTGATAATGGCTTCTGAACATGATGCTATGTGACTTCTCCTGCCTGTGTGTAAGAATTCCTTCAGGGTGTTTCACCAAAACTGGAATCCCTGACACATGCATAAGGTGTATTTCACAACTTTCAAATTCAAAAACTTTCTAGCACTGTAGCACATTAAGATAGCATCTAGTAATTATTAAAAATTTCACTGATATTACCATATCTTTTTTAAGTTAATTGAGTAAAAATTACTTGTTATATCAGAAATGGATTCATTTAGGGACACAGAGAAAGGAGAGAATGAAGATGATGGATAGCGCAGAGAAGAGCAGAGTTGCTGAAACCACTGTTGGAAACTTTGATTTACGTTTACTTTGACAATTGTTTCATATTGTCAGTTTATGTTCCCCTGCACTTACCACTATAGTAACTTTCTTTTTTCACTATGTAAATATATCAGTGTGTCTACAAATTTACTAGTGACTATTTAGAGCTTGTTTTCAAAGGTTGTTCCTTGGTAAATTTGGAAACCACACTTCATTAGGTGACTGTCTAATAATGGTGTCCTGTAGTAGTTATGCTGCTGTGGAGTCTTAGCAAGGAAGACAAGGAGGCACTTCATAGAAGTAAATTCTACCTCTGGAGAACCACTGCCATGGCCAGCACCATACTGGACAATGGAACCTTCAATATCTGAGCTCAGGTGTTTTGACTGATTCAGGTGTTCTCTTCAGGTGTTCTACTAAGAGCACATGCAGATCATTCCTCCGTATAAACCCAACACCTGAAGACAATACAAAACAGTCAAGACCTAGGAAGTCTCTCACCCAACAGTGCACAAAACAGTATTCTCAACACAACTAAAAATAAACTTCTACAACAGTGTCCTGGTTAGCCTTAATTGTCAACTTGGCACAGACTAGAGCTGTCTGAGAGGATAGCCTCAGTTTGTCGGTTCTGTCCCCCCTCACCGCCCCTCCTTGGAGAGCACTGCTGCTTCATCCCAGCCCATGGCCAGCTGAATCTCAGCTCAGTTTCCCACTCTGGCCAGGAGTGGGAAACTTGTGCCAGGAGTGGCAGAAAAGCACAGGGAGGACAGTTGTGGGTTTCTTGAATTGGTCGTGGGCTCTGACCCCTGCACAGAAAAGGAATCAATGAGACACAATAATAAAAGTCCTGGGAGACCTTCTGGTGGAAGCAGTGCTCTTTTTAATGGTAGGTCTTCCCCTCCATATATCTTTTCCCCAGAGTGGGAGGGCCCTGGGTACTCAGGGTGGGGAGTCTGATTTGCATGCGGGGCAACTGGCCTCATAGTCTCAAAGACAAAGAGGAAGGCACCTTATCAATGAATGGACCCATCCCTAGGTTCCCAGCTACAGTGCAGATAAACACTTAACCAAGCCACATTCCTTTTGCTTCTGCGAAACAATATTTAATATTTAGCTGGGATCTCATCAGGGCCAAAAGAGGAGAAGCTGCTGAACGTCCAACTCGCTTACCTTCTGGGGGGCCAGGCGCTGCCTAGCTTCTTCGACTCCTTCTTCACCTCTAGAGGTCCCACATCAGTTGAGAGATTTCTTAGATTAGGTTGGTTTGTGAGTATGTCTGTGGGGTACTGTCTCAGCTATTTATGAAGTTTGGTAGGTCCAACAGTATAATCCCTAGGTTGGTGGTGCTGTGTTGTGTGAAAAAGCTAGCTAAACATAAGCCAGTGAGAAAATCAGAGACCAACAAGACATTTCCCTCCATTGTTCCTATCTCTTGGTTCCTGCATTGAATTCCTGTACTGACTTCCTTCAGTGATGGACTGTGACCTAGAAGTATAAGCTAAATAAATCTTCCCTCTCCAAGTTGCTTTTATCACAGCAACAGAAAAGAAACTAGAAGTAACCACTTTTGACTACATTAGAAAACAATACAGTGAGCTCTCTCCACCTCACCAGTGCCACAAATGCATGCTCACAACTGAAACATGGCTCTTCTTAGAATTATTGGACGTCAAGTGTAGAATAACTTCAGTGACTGTGTACTTCAGTTTGTTACAAATAAGAAAAATTAATCCACAAGAGGTAAAACAATAGCTCAATGTCTCATAGCTTTTTAACTAGGTATAAAGGAATAGACTTTGAGAATGAAAACTTCAAGTTGATTGCTCTAGTCCTCATCCTCTTCTGGGGAATAAAATCTTCCTGTGCACCACTCAGCATCTACTAACACTACATACTGTGGCTTTGTTCATGTTCAGATTTCTTCAAATCATGGAAAACAGAATGGTAGGTTTAAGTATGTGTGTGTGCGTGTGTGCCTGTGCGTGTGTGTGTACATATGTATATAACCTGTTACTGACCCCTTCAACATTTTGAGAAGTACACTCAGTCCCTTCAAACTGTTTAAATTGCACTAATATATGACTTCATTTAGGGAAAAATATTATGAATGGTGTAAACTATTTCAGTTTAAACTGCTGTAGAGTCTTCTTTTCTTTAGAAGGTGGGAGGGTAGGTCAGAAAACAAAATTATTTTTGTCATTTCATGTTAGTGCATGCTGCCAATATGTCTCACTGTACTTAGATTATTTTAATGAGTATTTAGTTGTCCCCACTTTGTGGATTATAGCATATGGAGTCTTGAGGCTTGTTTAGGAAAAGGGTGTCTAAAGACAGACAAAGTACTGCCTAATGTTCAGGATAAGGGAAGTCTGAAACGAAGAAAATGACCGGGCTACCAACCCAGGGGACCCGTGAGAGAAGAAACAGCCTTGGCGTCCTCCAGATCCTACCTTCACTAATAACCATGAGCGTTCTTCGTCTGTAATTTACCAAGCCAATCTTTGCTTCCAGACCTGTGCTGTTGTCTTTTGTCATCTTCGAAGAGGGAACCTTAACTGAGAAACGCCTACATCAGATGGGTCTGCTATCAAGTCTGTGAGTCATTTTATTCTATTGATAGTTTAGTTTAGTTTTTTCTCTTCTTTCTCTTCTTTATTATTTTCTACTCTTCCTTTCTCTTTCTTTTCTTTTTTTTAAAGACACGGTTTCTCTGTGTAGCCTTGGTTGTATTAGAACTCTCTCTGTAGACCAGGCTGGCCTCAAACTCAGAAATCTGCCTGTCTCTGCTGGAATTAAAAGCATGCCTCAGAAGCATTTCCTTGATTACTGATTGATATTGAAGGGCTCAGTAAACTGCATGGTGCCACTCCTGGGTAGGTAGGCTTAAGTTACATGAAAGAGGAAGCCCTGGGGACTGTGGTGGTTTGAATGATAATGGCCCCTTAGGTTCATCTGTTTGAATGTTTGGTCCCAGTTGATTAACTATTGGGAAAGGATTAGGATGTATGGCTTTGTTGGAACAGATGTGCCACTTAAGTATGGACTTTAAGGTTTCAAAGATTCATGGCATTCCCAGTGTGCTCTCCCTGCATCTTGCTCTCAGCTAGTCCTGTAGTTATATCTGTGCTCTGACATCATGTGTTCTAACACCCTGGAACTTTAAACCCAATTAAATGTTTTCTTTTGTAAGTTGCCTTGGTCATGGGTGTTTTATCATGACAATAGAAAAGTAATGAACACAGAGATCAAGCCTTCACATTGTGCTCCTCTTTGGCCTCTGCTTCAGCTCTTGTTTTTAGGTTCTTGCCCTACTTGGGTTCCTACCCTGGCTTTCCTCTCATGGATAGACTATGATCAGGAATTTTATCAGCCAAAACACATTTTCTTCCTAAGTTGCTTTTGGTAATAGTGTTTCATCACAACAATAGAAAGTAAACTAAGGCATTCTTTAAACTGTGTGTGTGTCTGTGTGTTTGCATGTGTGTGTGAATATATGAAATACATATACAAATGTAATGCAGCTATGTGTGCATGTGTTTGGAGAGTAAGGGACAATCTCAGGTATTGTTCCTGAGTTGTCTACATTGCCTTTTGAGAAGAGATCTCTTAACTGACATGTAGGCTCTTGCTGATTAAGCTGGTCTGGGTGACCAATAAGATCCAGAGCTCCATCAGACTCTACCTCCCTAGCGCTGGGACTACAAACACAAGCCCCCATGACATTCAATTTTTTATATGAGTGCTGAGGTCCTTATGCTTGTATGACAAATACTTTACAGACTAATAAACCTCCCAAGTCCTAGCCTCTTAACTTCCAATGAAGACATCAGCAATATTAAACAAAGGGTCCACATTTATTCCATTAATGATTTATCATGTTCTATATTCAAGATCCCCATTTCCAATTGAGTGATATTTTTTGGAATAGGATTTCAAGATGTCCTTTATGGTGTACAATTCTACTTTCATAGGGTTACTATGAACCTAACACACCTATGAAAATACTCTTGCTTGCCTTCTAGTGAATACATTAATAATTTTTTGCATGATACTTAAGAGTAAAGTTGTAGGGTAAAATTCCTGGTTATATCTATCATTAGCATTAACGCTGTCATGTTCTGGCAGTAATTCATATCTCAACAACATGTGAGATTTCAAATTCTCTTATAATTCTTTTTATTTGTAGTTCTTTCGTCTTAGAAATTGACATGGGTAACTAGTAGTGGCTCTTGCTGGTTATATTTAATTTTCTTTATCTTTAGCACATATATATACACGATGTGTGCATATGTATTTAGGTGCTTGCAGTTATAGGGGAACATGTCTGTGTGACTGGGTGTATTTGTGTGCATATGCATGTGGAAACCCAAGACCAAGATCAGCAATCTTCCTCAATATCTCTCCATCTTATTCATTGAGCTTGGGTCTCTCAACTGAACCCAAAACTTGTTCATATTTATAATTAGTCTAGCTAGCCAGCTTGTTCCAGGGAGTCTGTCTCTACTTTCTAAGCTCTGGTATTGTATCAGTACTCGCCTATTCAGTCTACACCTTATATAGTTGCCTATACACTACACCCATCTTGCATTTACATGGGTTCTGGGATCTGAACTGCTGTCTTTATGCTCATGTGGCAAGTGTTTTATTCTCTCACTCTTTTGGTGTTTTCAATGTTCATATTTCTGCATTGTTGATGTGCTTTAACTCTATTGTAAGTTTGTTAGATGTTTAGATATGCATAGCCATGCTTTGTAACTTTTTTCCTGTTGGGTTGTCAGATTTGATTTTCTTTTTGATTTGCAAGGGCTCTTAATAAATGGTGCACATAATCTATTTTCCCCACATGCCGCAGGTACCTCAAACTTATGCTTTACTTTCTCACTCTATTAATGGTGTTTATGAATGATGAGGAGTTCTTTATTATGTTGTCATCTGATTTATCAAACTTTCTTTGTAGTTAGTGTAATTGTCTTGTCTGGTTTAATAAATCATCTCCTACTTCAAGGTCATGAAGACAGTTCCCCAAACTATGTTTGAGAAATTTTCTTCTTTCATTTTTTTTTCTTTTTTTGCATTTAGGTCAATACATTGTCTGGAGTTAATTTTTATATATGGTCTAGTTAGTTAGGCATCAATATTCATTTAAGAGTATTTATTTTCCTTTTTATTTTTGCGTGTTTGTGTGGGTCTGTCTAAGGGTTTGTGCATATGAATGTAGTGCCATGAAGGCCAGAGGAGGGCATTGGATTCCCTGGAATTGGAATTTCAGGCAGTTGTGAGCCACCTATTGAGAGTGATGAGAATTTACAGAGGGACTTATACTAGAGCAGTACCCATTCTTAATCCCTAAGCCAACTCTGAGGCTACTACATTTGTTATTCTCAGGCTTATATTGGATGTTTCTGTTCTCATTTATTTAAAACATGCATCATTGCTCACTGGCACTCAAAGAAACCTTTCTTATATATCACATTTTCCATATGTATGAGGGGTCTATACCACAGTTCTGTATTCTATTCTGTGATTGTAGCAATTCAGTTAGGAACTGAAGTGTTGGTAAGATGAGTTTCAGATCCAGTGAGGGCTCATTAATTTTTATTTCACCCAAGTCTTCGGAATGTGTTCTTTGGAGATATCGTTGGTGTGACCATTATTCTTCAGCCTGCATTGTAGTTCATCTGAAAGCTTTGCCCAACTTCCTGTCTTTGAGCCCCCCACATGCTTGTAACACAAAATGTTCAAGGACGAGTGGTTGCAAAAGTCTACCCAGCTGATTCTTTACAGTCTTGGGCATGAGAGACAGATACTGCTTTGGGACCTCTGCCATATTTCAAATAAACTTTTCCTGCTATATTATCTGACTTTTCTGGTTTTAAGTCTATCTTAAAGACTACTTCTTTCTATAAGAGAGCCTTCAGCACCCTAGGTAATCATTGCTGGGGAGTCAAAGGAATGTTAGTTATTTGGGTCATTTAGTTAGAAAAAACTTTGCATGTTGACTCCAGAAGGAATTGATTTCTGAATATATTTCAGTACTTACAATAAAGAATTGGCATATGTGTATTAATGCCATGGCAACTAAGCCAAAACCATAAAATAGGGAGGAAAAACATAACAACAAAAATTGTGTGAACTGTCACTTTAATTCTGGCTCACTTTCCTGAGATGTGACAGGCTTCTTTGAAGTAAATCTACAACTGTCATGGTTAATCTTGAATATCATTCCAACTGGCTTTGAAATCATCATGGAAGCACATCTTTGAATATGCTTATAAGGATAGTAAAGGAAAGACTTAACTGAGAAGGGAAGGCCCATCCTCAGTGGTGGTTGCATCTTCTCTGGGGCTGGGGCCCTGCTGAATCAAAAAGAGAAAGCAAGCATGAGCACTTATCTCTCATGGCATTCTCGCCATGGACACCGTGTGACCAGCTGCCTTGCATTGTCATCATTGTGTCTTTCCCACCAGCATGGGCAGTGCCCTGAGATGTGAGCCTGTATAAACCAAACCCTTCCTTCCTTACGTTGGCTTTGTCAGGGATTTTATCACAGTAACAAGAAAAGGAGCACAGCAACTTTTTTATTTCTGGGCTCTTAATGTAAGGCCAAGGCTGGACTTGACCAAATTTTAGTAAGGCTTGAGAATGTACAAGCAGGCCTGAACTTTGCCTAAACTTTCCCGGAAACTTGGTACCCAAATAAGGAAAAGTTCTAGTAAAATTCACATAAGAATAAGTTTCAGCTCATTATTCCCTAGCTACAAAACAATACACCTAGAATATTCCAATCTAAGTCATAGCTATAGACCAATCAGCCTAAAGGTTATGCTGTTACGATTGCTATAGACCAATCAACTTAAAGGTTATGCTGTTACAATAGCTGTAGACCAACCAAAGAGTATAAAAGAGGCTTGTGAACCCCACTGGGGTGTGCCTCCTCTCCTGGTGGAGGGTACCCCAATGCGCCAGATCATTAAACCTCGTGTCTTTGCATCAATTCGTGCCTCAGTGTCTTCTCGGGGTCTCTCTGGACAAGAAGACCCAGAGTGGGCTCCTAGTAGTCTCTCTGTGGCTTCTCATTAACAACCATCATTCACTGCTAACATTGTATTCTACAGATATATTTATCCCAACAATCCTTTATGAGTCCAATTCCAGGAGCCATCCCTCTGCCATTTCTGTTCCCGCTCCTAACCCCTGTCTTTTAAAAACGTCTATTTATTTTTAACAGAAGGAATCCCCATTTGTTGCCTATAACAAATGATTTCATCATAAGATTTAGCTGAAAAGACTGCCAAGACCCTGTTTGTTGTCACCAAGATGCTATTAAGGGAGCAGACATAGCTGTTGGAAGCCAGAAACATTACTTCAAAAAAAAAAAAAAAAGCAGCAGAATTCCCAGCCTATTAGTCTTGTCATTAGCCTAAGTCCCAACAGTGCCTATTTGTAGCATAATTCTATCTGTCAGTCTTAATAGGAAACAGAGGACAGAATCAAATTGACATAGATGGAGGATTTATTTAAAAGGGATTAATTATAAATGTGTGTGGGTGGACCATAAGGGAAAGTACAGCAGAGACAGAGGAATCGCGGGACTAGGAGGAGCAGTAGAGCTCACTCACAGCCTTTCATATAGACAGCTCAGTAGAAAGGGTCAGTATCAATGGGAAGGAGAGAGGACTATACAGTGTGGATCTTGAGAAGAAGCAATGTCAATAAACACAATCACCCTAAAGCATCGTCATTGGAGAAGAGCAAGAATTCTGACCTTAAACTCTTCTCTCTGATTCCCAGCCAGTTTCCCCACTGTCTGAGCACTTTTGGAAATTAGACTGTCCAGGAAACCATTGATGTAATCTGTACAGGATAGTTCTGCAGTCCATGGAGTGTGTTAGGGTTAAAATGAACGCCAGAGAAGTTAAATAAGAAAGCATACGGATCAGATATGAGATAGCCAAGTTAACGAGATAGAGGAAGAACAGAACTCCCAGAAAAGGCAACAAAGCCAGCCGATGGTAGTTTCCAGCTGATCCCCACAGAGCCCCTCCCAGGAAGCATAAATGAGTTACAGGCACCATTGCCCTTTTCCCTAGTTAAATCCTCCACTTTATGGGCAGTTACACCTTTATACACACCCCTGTATCTAGTGTATCTAGTTGTAACAGACTGAATCATGAGTAAGTAAGATGTCTACTAAGGCACTAGTGCCTTATATACCAGTGCCTTCCTGTACCAGGAAGGACACTACTCAATACTACACTAACCAAAAGGAGCTAAGAGGAAGAATATGGAGATCAAAACTTATGTGAAGACACTAGTGACAGACTTGTCATGGCCACTTGGCTCAGTCCTTCCTCTACTTTAGAGGGTGTGCTTTGTTCTTCCTTAAATGCCTACTAAAAATGAACCCTGAACACCTATGTACTCACTATACCTGTGCCATGGTAAGAATCTTCTCCTCAAGCACAAGAATGAAGACTGTTCCTGTAGTATGGATCAGAGGAAGTACAAGAGGAAAACTTTTCTCCCTGTTAGAACAAGGAGACGAGAGAGCACAGAACAGACACTGAGGGGATAATGGGAGCGTGGAAATCCTCTGAGTATTTTATTTATCTTCCACTATCATTTCTAAAGGATTTGACGCTTTTTAACATCAACACAACCTGATTAAATCCCGTCCCTGTGTGGTAATGCCAGCTTAGTCACTCTCCTATGAAGTCTAAGCTGCTCATTATATCCAATGTTGTCATATAATGAAAATGGAGAAGGAATATAACTCAACCACATGACATATGATTGTTATTTTTCCTTTCCCTGTATTTGGTTATCTAATTGAAAAGCAGAATTGTCTCTTTCTACCACCAAAATGAAGCTTCCAAAACTCTCTGGCAATGCTTCAGCTGATTGGCATCCTCACTTCAATAGACTCTTTCTCCTTGGGTCTTCTTGTCTCCATTTTCTATTGCTTAGGTCTGTAAGAAATGGGAATGAGAGGTACTATAGAGACTCCTCTGAGAATACACTGAAAGTTCTGCAACCCAGTAGTCCCTCACAAATTGTAATTAATCACAAGGGCAGTGATTCATTTCTAAGTATTGGTACCTAGTCAAGAGACCAAAGAAACAGTGCAGACATGAGTTTCAGTTCATTGAACCATTTCTCTGGCCTCAGGTAATATCATTTTTCTCTTAGGCATTAAGACTTCAAACACACTTAATCCAAAGTCATACAGATAAATAAGACTAGTTGGGGATTGAGAGATAACTCAGTTGGCAAAGTACCTCCACACATAAACATGAAACACAGAGATCTGAGTTTCGATCTCCAGCACTGTCTTATAAAAGCCAAGTGTGGCAGTACACATCTGTAAGCCTAATGTTTGATTCAGGTGTGTGTGTGTGTATGTGTGTGTGTGTGTGTGTGTGTGTGTGTGTGTGTGTGTTATGACAGGAGGATTTCTGGGGCTTACTGGCCACCCAGTCTAGACAATTAGCAAACTCCAGAAACTTTGTATCCAAACCAACACATGCACACCAAAAACAAAACAAAACAACCAAACAAAAAAACAGAACAATCTCCATACCAAAACAACAACATACAGAAACAGAGTTCATGTATTGTTTCACCAGGCATGATATTAGTAGATTCCTGCTTAGCAAACCCTTTCCTCCTGGGTGTGTTAGATTAAAAATACTGGTTCCTGTGATGAATCCTTTCAGCGATATTTCCTCAATCATCCTATGATTCTTTTAATCAAGATTTTTCTAAATATTAATGCATATTCTACCAGAGAATCTAAAGAATGGAGTTCTCTGAGGTTTTCTATTTGTAATAGAAATATGTTCTGGTTGAGTATGAGACCCTCAAAATCCATATGTACTTGAAACATGTGACTGTGCCTTCATTTTCCAAGTATCATTAGCTAAAGATCAAGATGAGATCACCGTGAGTTATGGCAGATTCTTGGTCTAATAGCAATGCCCTTAAGAGACATAAATGCACGTTTAGAGACAGAGAACAGTGGGATGGTAGAGGCAGAGAACAGAATGATGCACATACTGGACAAGGAAGAACAGAGATTGTTGGAGATCACTGGGAGCTGGGAAGGAAGCATGACATGGTTGGCAGATATTTTGGTTCTGTGACAAAACAGGTGAATGAAGAAGGATTCATTTCAGCTCACATTTTCACATCTTTCAATCTATAGTTAATTGGCTTCATTGCTTCTCTGCAATGTATAGCGAGATTGTTCATCATGGCAGAAATAATGAATTGGAGCAAAGAGGCTCACCTCACTCTGGACAGGAGAGAGACACAATAGAGACATGGCAGGGCAATAGAAGAGGGATAGAGAAAGGAGACAAGGAGAGAGAAGAAGGAAGACAGAGAAGATAGAGATGGAGGAAGGGGAAAGAGAGAAAGGTAAGAGAGGAAAGAATTACAAATAGAGGTGATAAAGACAGAGAAATAAAGGGGGCAGGGAAAGAGGAAAGAGGGAAAGACATGGAATTAGATAACAACCTCTCAGCCATCTTCATCTTACAGATGGACCACCTCCTAAAGTTCCTAGCACATTCACAAATAGCCCCAACCAGCTGAAAGTCTCTACAGGAGATTTGGGGATGTGTGAAGATGTTGCACAAACCTAAATAGGATGACTTCTCCTTAAGAACTTGAATATAGGTCCATTTTACTTATCCATCCCCTCTAGAGCTTTCTCTCCCTCATCCACCCCTCTTTCATGTGTATGCATTCATTCTATTTTACAGTGAAATGTTATTGTGCACAACGAATTTTAAGACCATGTAAACTCTATGATATTCATTTCAGTGCTGTTTTAAGTTGATCTTACCATCTGTACTTCCGTTTCTAAGAGGACCATCAGGAGGGCAAGGTTTATTTTTAGGGAATACTATAACCTGAGATAAAACTGTAAGGGTCAGTTCTGGTATTCCCTTTGTCACTTAGTACACATTCTATCACAGCATTCCTCACTGATACAGAGAGCTTAGCATCACTAAGGCTGCTTAGCCATGGGGGCTCCTCTCCATTTGATTCAGTCTCTAAACCCAAAGAGAACTATGAACTATTGTCTCTCTCTAAAACAGTTCAAGGTACAAGTCATGAGACTCTTTATGAGAGGAGCATTTTACACATACGCTCTCATTTCCTGGAACTTTATCAACATGCTGAGTCAGAAGTTTCTGTCCATTTTTTTAAATATCTAATGACTTATGAAAAGTCAAAGGAGATTATTACTGCTTTGAACCAGTTTCACTTGGGAATTACATGATAAAATTTTGGATTCACATGATGTTGTTTTGGGAAACCTAGATGAGCAGCAGCTCTCTGTGCTATGCTATAACAAGGTATAGTTCTGGGGCAAGACAATGATGTTCCAGAGAAAAAAAAATATGTCTGTCTTGTGATATTCATGGAAGGAACTTCCATTATCAAAGAGACTTCACAGCTGCAAAGTGGGTTAGTTCTGAGACTTGGTAAATGGCTAAAGTCTCCACCTAGGTTTCTTAGTTTGTTTTATCATTGCTATGATGAAACACCATGACCAAAGCAACTTGGAGTGGAAAAGGTTTATTTGGTTTATATTTCCATGTTGCTGCTCACCATCAAAGGAAGTCAGGACAGTAACCCAAACAGGGCAGGATCCTGGAGGCAGTAACTGATGCAGAGGCCATGGAGGGATGCTGCTTACTGGCTTGCTTCTCAAGATGGGCTGGGCCCACCCTTATCAATCAGTAATTAAGAAAAGGAATTACATCCCAATCTTATAGAGGCATTTTCTCAGCTGAGTCTCCTTCCTCTGATGACTCTAGCTAGTGTCAAGTTGACATAAAACTAGCTAGTACACCAGGCAACTCATGATAGGCTTTATCTCAAATGACCTTAATTCACTCCCCAACAGCCCCCTGCATTTAAAAAGAAACCTTACAATATAATTCTCTATTCATTTATAGAAACTTTCTGATAAGTGATATGAAAGATTCCTATGAGATAAAATATTCTGCATATGATCCCCTGCCAAGATTCTGGTAACTAAGATCCAAGCAAATCTGGGGTTCCATGACCTTATTTTAATCAGGAATCCTGCCTGCATGTCTGCCTTCCATTGTAAACAACTTCAAGAATACCTATAATCTCCTTATTAATCATTATATTTATTGTTTAATTTATTGATGCAATGACTTGTGTGGATGTTTTTCATCTAATTAATCCATTGCATCCTTACCATTTTTTCAACTCCTGAGTTCTAACCTGTATTGTATGCCAAGTAAGTTTTAGTGTAACGACAGTATTAGCTAGGGGACATATTGAATCCAAACCACTGTTCTCGTAAACATTTCCTGTCAAATTGGCACATCTTACCTTAGAAGGGAGTCTCAATTGAGGCATTTTCCAGATCAGATTGGCCTGTGGGCATGTCTGTGGGGATTGTTGTGATTGTTAATTGATGGAGGAGGACCCAGTCCACTATGGGTGGCACCATTCATTAGGTAGGAAGTCCTGGGCTGTACAAGAAAGTTATCTGAGCATGAGCCTTGGAGTGAGTCAGGTAGCAATCAGCATCCTCCATAATGATTGCTGTACCTCTTTGGCTGTGAGTGAGTTCCCTGGTTCAAGGTAATGCCTCAAGGAATAGCAAGCTAGCCTGATTTATTTCCTGCTTTGAGTTCATGCCCTAACATCTCTCAATGATGAGTCATGACCTGGAAGCATAAGCTAAATAAATCCTTTCCTCTCCAAGTTACTCTTGGTTAATGTTTTATCTCAGCATAACAAAAGGAACTAGAATAGCTACTGTTATTCATCCCAGTACCACACTAAAGTTCTCACTGATTTAGTTCTTAGCTCAATATTGATAGGGTTTTCTTCTTTGAGTTTTATGTTCTCTCTCTCCCTTGGTATACAACATCCATCATTCAATCCATCAAATCCACTCCCCTATTCAGCCTCCAAAACTCCTGTCAATAATGACTAGCAAACCTTTTACAGAACTCTTTAGATTATCAACCTAAAAAATAGGCTTCTCTTTATGTTTTAAATCAATATGGAGTATGATTAAAGAGATGAACCAGGAGTAATAACATATCATTTCAAGTCAGAGGAGGACTAATTTCATCTCTACTTTGAGATGTAAGGTCTCGGTCCTCATATGTTGATACATCATATATGTTCAAATGATTCTACACTGTAGGTACATAACTGTTACTATTTTCCCTTCAACATGGGATGCCTGTTGTAGTGGAAGATTGAGGTTAAGCTGCAACTCTGTACATTTCCCCAAAAGACTCAGGGCCTGGACCTCAGGCATGTTTGTCCCGCAGTTAAGGAAAGAGTTTGAAGCTGCCATGAAGACCTTGTGTTTTTTCCGTTAATTTCAATTTGAGGCTGTGGTTCTGATTGTTCTTCATGTATATTCTTTAGACATCAGTCATGGTAATTGTTAACTGTCAATTAGACATGACCTAGAAAGAACTACTTGAAAAAAGTTTCATTGGAGTAATTGGCTCTATTGGGTTAGGCCTTTCTGTGAGTTAATGTCTTGATTGTTACTTGATGGGGAAGGGCTCAGCCTGCTCTGGGCAGTACCAGTGACTGGGAAGGTGTTCCTAAACTGTTTTAGAAAGCTAGGTGAGCATGAACCCGTAAGGAACCAGCAAGTAATGTTCCTCCATGATTCCTGCCTCTGAGTTCTTGCCCTGAATCTTCTGCCTCTGGGTTCCTGTCCTGAGTTCCCTCCCCTCAACCCCTCAGCTTCTCTCAATGACGGACTATGATCCAGAAGTATAAGCCAAATAAATCCTTTCCTCCCTAAGTTTCTTTTGGTCAGAATGTTTTGATCACAAAAATAGAAAGCAAACTAGAACAGCATTATGAGAACCAGCTGATTCTCTAACTGTAGTGTTATCTATAACTGTAGCGTTATATTCTGTAATGTTATCAACTAAGAAACAGAACCATTTGATCTCCAGTGTTCTTGCTTTATCTGCATTTCATTTGCAACTGTTTCCAATGGTGGCTAGAGAAATCATGATGCTGTCATGTACCACAGGTCACTTCTCTTCTTTGAGTGGTGCATTCATCTCCTCTCTCACCCATCTTGAAATTCTCAAATCTGTGACTAACATGCTTCCACAAGGCAATAGTGAGGGCCTCTTTCCTGAAGCCATTTTGATACAAATTACTGTATCCATCAGGGAATCAGCAGGAAACAGATGGCACATTCAAATTAGGATAATTTGACAAAATTTTATTTACAAAGCGACTAATTACAAAGGTGTGGGTGAGAAGTTGGAGGAGCCACCAGAGATAAAACAGGTACCCGGAGTTGGTAACAGCAGCCGAGTTGTCACTGTTATCTATAAAAATGAAGGGAGGGAGAATCTTCTTCAGCCACAGGCTGCATCAATTAGAGAGAAACGGGAAGACAAATCCGTTTTTTCCAGTCTCATCTACCTCAGTGATTTTTCCCCAAGCTCATTCACTCAAAACCTCAGCTAACCTCTCACCTTCTCAGACTCTTCCCTGTTCATTGTGTCTAAGAATTCACTGTCTCCCTTTTCTTTAAGACTCTGTTGTAATCTTAGTAACATGTGTCAGTAATTATCTATGTTTCTTTTTCCACTACAATCATATATTCCATTACAACCCCAAGATAGCAGAAATTATAACTAGCTTATCCTTAGTTGTTTGAAAAGCTATAGAAGCACCATCTGTCATATGATGCAAAGTCAGTAAATATGTAAGAAATTAAGTAAATGAAGAAACAATTGAAGAAAACTTGTGAAAGACGATAAAATTAATGATGGCAGGGTCATGCTAACAGAGTTTGGGGATGCCTCCAGCATCCTTATCAGCTGGTTTGACTACCAGTGCCAATAAGCCAATTGAAAAGTCAAGTGATAGAGAAATACAATGAAAAAAATGTAAATATTGAGGCACACTGGAGGGGAAATAGATAAAGAGGTTCTGTGTCTCCAAGAGCTTTGCTTTTAAGCGGATGAGGAATTGGGGTGAAGGAGGGAGCAAGAGGCAGTTATGGTGAAGCATCCTTCATCAAGGTGTGTTCCGTTCACTATGTCAGTGACAGGTATGCAAGGGTGTCTGAAGTTCCTACTGCCAAAGGAGAGTAATCTGGTTCCTATAAGGTGATTTCTCATACCTGATGACCTGGATAATTGCGCTCAGGTGGTGAGTGCTCTCTTCTGTAACTCAGGGTCACTGCAGATTTAGCACTGTGGGCTTAGGTATCTGTAACAGAACACTGGAAATCAGATGCCTCCTTTACTCTAGTCTTTATTTCCTGTGCCTCCAGACAGTTATTCTAATGTAACCCCTTGTGTCCCATATACATTCTTTGTGGTCTCTGCCCTCTCAAAAATGGATACACTGGATGGAAAAGTCATCTTTGTTTTTTTCAAGGGTAACCTTGAATGTACCTGTTCCGTTTCCTTCCGCAAATTTCTGTCTCTCAGAAACTATGGGATGCAGACTCTGGTGATAAAACCTGGCCTAAGCCAACATTCAGTGAAGTGTGTGTTATGATAGACACTCCTAAAGGGATTACTACACCTGTGTGCAGGGGTCAGGATGACCCAGTGGAGAGGCATTGAGTGCACAATGAAAGCAACGAGGTAGTGTCATCCTGGCTTGTGGGACCTCGTGGGACCAAGTGAGGGGTCAGTAGTTTCTAGGTGTTTCTTGTAGTCATTAATTGGGGCAGATCAAATAAATTGACAATATTAAAGAGAAATTAAATTAGAAATAAGAAAGAGATAAAGAAACTACAAATGAGACAAAGGTGTATGTGACGTCTTGAATGAGAAATGTCCCAACAGGTCTTGGGGACTTGAACACTTGGTCTCCTGTTGTTGGTGGTGTTTGGGAGGGTTTAGATGGTATGGCCTTGCTGTACAAACTGTTACTTGGCAACAGTTTTAGAGAGGAAAGGCTTGCTTTGAAGTTTTCTCCCTCTGCCTTGTGCTTGCAATTCAAGATGTTAAAGTCCAACATGGACTTTAATCCTCTGGAATCATAAACTCAAATTAACTCTTCCATGCCTTTGCATGGTGTTTTATATAGAAACAAGAAAATAGCTAATATGTACAGTTTTTCACATTAAAATGAGGATGTGGAGGGTCGGAAGTCAGGTACAGTCCCTGGGCAGACAGACACAATGTGTAAAAGCCACAGTGATGGCTACAGCCTGAACAGATTTGGAGAAAGGAACATAGATCATTTCAAAATTTTAAAATTGTCAGTTGTCCATTTAATTTATCTATTTGAGTAGATTATCTATTTGAATCTACTTTCCTTACCCAGAAGTCTTTGGTTACTAATAGAGTTGGTAAACAGAGTATGGGCATTGTGCATGTAGGACTGAATGGGGTCATTCTATTCCTTGAAGTGTTACAGGAGGGCGGGGATTAGAACAAGAAACACATGGAGTGGGTATTAGAAGAATAGGTGAGAGGTCTCATTCATCCTTCTGCTGTTTATGGAAGTATTTACAAGAGCATGACACAGGGACTGAGGCTGGAAGAAAGGCAGATGCCCGGTAGTAGAGAAGTTCAGGGAAAGGACAAAGGTGGAGAAGTTATGAAGTCCAGCGCCTGTTTTTGTAGTCTGGAGAGATGCCTAAGAATATATTGCAAGAAAATGGTATCTGATACTCAACAGGTCTCATGGATGTGTTTCTGTTATAATGCATTATTCCATGAATTAAATACATTAATAAGCCTAGGGGTAGATCTGTGTGTATTACCTTTTGCTTTTTTTTTTAACATTTGAAGATATTTATTTTTTCCTTTTATTGATATTTTCTCATGCAATATATCCTGGTTTTAGGTTCTCCTCTCTCTACTCCTCCCAGTCACCTTTGAGTCAGAAACCCACTTGTTTTTATAGCCTGAAGTCCCATGAAAATACTAAGCTAATAGCTATAACATATATGCAGAAACCCTGGTGCAGATCCATATCGGCCATGTACTTGTTGCTTTCCTCTATGTGAGCTCAGATATGTCTGTCTTAGTTGATTCAGAGGTGCTTTCCTGGTGTCCTCTAACCCCTCTGGCTCTTACAGCCTCCAGGAGATTCCCTGAGCTCTTGGGGAGGGATTTGATGGAGACCTCCCATTTAGACTCTCTTTGTCTAGCTCTGAAAATGACTAGATAAGGCATCGCTCTATGAGTACAGCAAAATATTATTAGGAGTTATTTTATTGACACTTTTTTCTTAGAGTAGTAGTTTTTGGCTTTATCCTAGGCCTCTGGGCTATCTAGTCTCTGGTACTTGTTTATCCAAACAGCATAAAAACGATTTTTTTTTTCTCAACCATTTGGGTTTCCTCTGGAAAATTCTCTGCTTAGATATGTACCAAATTTTAAAATGTAAATATTTAATATTTTGATATCTTGTTTCTTGAGTTCTTTTTATATATTGGATATTAGTACTCTATCAGTATGGAATTGATAAAAAGAAAAAAAAATCTTTTCCCATTCTGTAGGCTGCAGCTTATAGAAATGACCTTGTCCTTTGCTTTACAAAAGCTTTTCAGTTTCAGGAGGTCTCATTTATTAATTGTTGATCTTAGTGCTATTGGTGCTCTGTTCAGGAATTCTTCTCCTGTGCCAATGTGTTCAAGGCTATTCCCTACTTTCTCTTCTAGCAGGTTCTGTGTATCTGGTTTTATGTTGAAGTCTTTGATTCACTTGCATGTGACTCCTCCTGTGTCTACTCCCTACTCCCTCTCAAATTATTGACCTCTTCACCTGTAATTCTAATAGATCTGCCTTTCTGTTGCCCGGTCTTTCTCCCTTGGGGCTTTAAATTTTCTTCCTTTTTTCTGTATGTTTAGTATTTGATTATTATGTGTTGAGCATACTTTCTTTTCTGTTCCAATCTATTTGGTATTCTCTATGCTTCTTGTACTTTTATAGGCATCTCCTTCTTTAGGTTAGAAAATTTTTCTTCTATGATTTTGTTGAAAACATTTTCTGGGCTCTTGACATGGGATTCTTCTTCTTCCTCTATTCCTATTATTCTTAAGCTTGGTATTTCCATGGTGTTCTGGGTTTCCTAGATTTTTTGCATCAGGCATCTTTCAGGTTTAACATTTTCTTTTGCCGATGTATCCATTTCTTTTATTGTATCATCAATGCCTGAGATTCTGTCTCTTATCTCTTGCATTTTCTTGGTGAAGCTTGCCCCTGTAGTTTCTGTTAAATTTTCTAAATTTTTTATTTCCAAAATTGCCTCACTTTGGGTTTTCTTTATTGCTTCTATTTCCATTTTCAGGTCTTAGACAATTTTATTCATTTCCTTCCACAGTTGCTCGTGGTTTCCTGGATTTCTTTAAGGAATTTATTTATTTCATCTTTTAGGACCTCTGTTATTTTCACAAAGGCTATTTTAAGGTCTTTTTCTTATGCTTCAGCTGTGTTGGAAAATTCAGAGCCTCCTCAGCAGGCCTACCTGCTGAGCCTAGGTAGGATAGCTGGGCTCTAATGGAGACATACTGCCCTGGCTATTAATGATTGTGTTTATACGCTGCTATGTCGGAATCTGGGTTTAGGATGATTTTGGTGCTGATTTCTAAAATTGTCTTTTTTGAGTGGGTGTTTTCTTCCTTGGTTTCTATTTCCTCTCTGGATTTTCAGAGATAGCTCTGTGTTGCCTCTTTCGCTGGCCTTCTCAGTTGGTGTTTTCACAGGGAATGTCTGCTGATGTTGGACTGGGATACTGGGATGAGTCAGGGAAGAAAGGTTGGTGGTCTTTGTAATCCATTAGGAATGGAGTCAAAAAGAAAAGGGAGACCATAGCAGGTTTCCTGCTATAGAGATGGGATGAGACTGTGGGGCTTGAACCTCAGGAACAGTAGGAGAGTGGTAGGTCTGCCTTCAGCCTACTTGTTGTCCTGGGATGAGCAGCCCTTGGGTTAGAAGGGGTGCCTGCTGGGGTTGGGTTCTAGCACACAGCACCAAGAAGGGAGATGGAGTTTAGAAGATGAAGTTGTGTGGGGTCCACAGCAGTGGCAGAGGATAGCGGGCAGCAGGGAAGGATGCCTTGTGTGTTCTGATGCAGAATCAGGGCATGAGCCTGGGAGATTGGGGAAGAGAGAAAGAAGAGAAGTTCTGCAGGCAATCTACCTGGCTTTCAAGTAGGCTTGGCTTGTGGATGAGGAAGGGGTGACTTCTGGAGTTGAGGTCTGTCATAAAGCAATGACTCGAGGGAGTCAGGTTAGGAGTGGATGGTTTGTGGGATCTATAAGAGATGTGGGCAGGGGGAAGAAAGGCTGCCTGTAGCTCATGTTCTCTTGCAGCACTAGGGATGAGACTGGTGGATTGGATGTGGAGAAGAGGAGGAAGTGGGGAGGGTCTTCAGTTAGCTTACCTCTTTCCTTGTAAGGCTTAGGTAGTATGTTTGAAGCAATTCTACCTGCTAGTATAGGAGGATGAGATAATGGGATGAGTTGGAGGAAGGATGGTTGGGGGAAAGATTATTGTGATCCACTGTGGGTGGAGTAAGAGACAAAAGAGAGACCACTACTGGTTTCCTGCTACTGACTACCTGTGGGTACTTTTCAAAGCCAAGTTTGTATGTGTTTATCCTAGACTAACCTCCAACTCACTATGTAACCAAGTATGACCTAAAGCAACTGATATTTCTGCCTCTCTCTCTTGAGTGTTGGAATTCCAGGCACATGCACACAACTGGTTTTATGCAATGTTAAGGCTGAATATAGAACCCCCAGATGTGCTAGGCAAGCATCCTAAGCGTCCTGCTGATTGACTTACCTCCCAAGTTTTATTACCTGCATTTTAAAGTGTGAACTGTTTTCTAATTTCCCTCATAGTTAAATGCTTTTGGATTTTTTTTGAAGGGTTTCATTTATTTCAAGCCAAATTTTCCTTTTTAAAAGTTTAACTTTTATAAATTTCAAATGTGTATGTACGTGAGGTTACTTACACATGAGTCCAGGTACACGTGGAAGCCCAAAGACATTGTTGTGAGCCACTGGACATGGGAATTCAATTCAGCTTGTTTGTAAGAATACATATCCTTAACCACTGAGCCATCTCTTCATCCCCACCAGGTTTTCTTCTGTGTGCTAGGTAGGAATATGACTTTTGTTTCTAAAATATGAAAAAGTTCCTTTGGTGTGGAAAACCTCAGTGCATAATACATTGTTCCAAAACTTTGCTTTCAGTTACCCTCTTTCTAAGCTCACCTTCACTAACAGTCCATTGCAATGACAAAGTAGCCATACCCCTATTTGTACATATCTGTCATAATTCCTCCATTGAAAAACATTTTATGGCTCTGCTCATTCTGTGTCTGATGTTATCATGTTATTTTTCACCTGAATGTGCAATCATTTTGAAAAACCCTCAGTACAAACTCTCTCCTGAGTAGATGTAGAAGAACAGTCTCTTTTCCTGTGTAGCCTAAGTGCTTCGCATCACCTTTACTCTATAAATGGTGCCTGGACATCTGACTCTGGTGGCTAGTTACTATGAAAGTTTACAGCAATGCTTTACAGAAACCTGTGTGTGTGTGTGTGTGTGTGTGTTGGGGGGGGGGAGATGGTTATCACTGTGAAAGATGTTGTCTTGGCTCTGTGTGGGTTGTCTGTGTTTTATGTGTTCTATTTTGCACTCTGTGATCCAGAATATAACTCAGTGTTGTGGTGGTTTTCATATGATTAAAAGTGACATAGAGATGTGAAAGAAATGCAGCAAAGGGGCAGCGCAGCTTGTGTGACACGCACACTGAGGCTGCAGTCAGGCATTTATATGTAACCTGCCAGAAAGTGACAGTGTTTGGTGAAGGTTGCTCAACAGACTCACGTCTCATGCTTAGCTTCCTCCAGCACATATTTTACAATGTTAATTTTTCTTTAAAAATATGATGAGACATTTTATGTATCATAAGAAATTTCTAGCTTACATTTGTGTAAGATGGTATCCAGCTATAGAAGCACCAAGCTCTCAAAGGTGTCCAAATATTTTTCAACTATTCACATGTAATGCACATGTGAGACTTTTATCCACTTTAATAATAGGATTACATGGGTATAGCAAGGTATAAGGATTCAGAATGACAGATGGGGAGACAGCTCAGGTGGCAAAGTGCTTGACATGCAGGTATGAAGACCTAAGTTTGCTTCCCCAGGGGCTATGTAAAAGCTGACCACAGCAGCACTTATCTGTATGTCAGACATTTGGGGGTGAAGACAGGAATATCTCTAGAGCTCATTGGACAGAGAGTCTTGCTGAATCAGTGAGCTCCAGCCTCAGTGAGAAATGCTATCTCAAAAAATAAACTGGAGAGCAATTGGGGATGCATCTAAAGTCAAGTCACCACACAGACCTACACAAGCATTCATCTGTGCCCAACCAAGTGCACACAACCCTCATCGTTACCTATATATACATTCCCCAACAATCCCTTCACACACAGAGATACACACACACTCACACACATACAGAGAGAGAGAGAGAGAGAGAGAGAGAGAGAGAGAGAGAAACAGAGAGACAGAGAGACAGAGACAGAATTAGAAACTTTCAAGTTGTGACACAACAGGGATCTCCTGAACTATACCTTTGATCTTTCAGCAGTTATCACAGCCTGGTGGGTGAGGGAGATATATGCTTTCTTCTTGGTTGAGACAAAGGAAAACTCAGAACCTTCAATGAAATTATTTAAGATTATATAACCCTTGATGGCAGGAAAGAAAAATATCTAACTGAAAGCCCTGTTTTATGTCTAATAAATACTGCTTTTCAATGAGTCTTAACTTCCAGATCCCAAGGGTCTGTTCCCATACACCAAATCTATTTGGAAATGTCGTGAGAACCCAATATTGATTCCAGAAGGGAGATTAACTAATGACTTGGGAAGAGGATTCGGAATTGCTATATAATTGGAAAACTGTTCCTAATGCTTTATTTTTTTGAAATTGCTATTTTAAAAGCAGCCTAGAAAAATATCTGAAACATGTAGACTTGGCAAGTTTCCAGGAACATTTTATGTAAGAAATGGCAAGGAAATGAAGAGGTGATAAAATGTGGTTGAGACAAGTGAAATACTGATCCCTAAGGTACATGTTTAGAAGCTAAGGAAACTTAAGACAAGAACACAAGCTACAGCATTAAGCGCAAAAGAGAATCTGGAAAAGGTTATAAGGTCAGAGCCATCATTGGTGGCAGAGAAATGTTGAGATGAGGGAGGAAGAGTGTTTAGCTCTTACAGTGAGAATATGGTGATACGTACTCTGTTTAAAAATGTCGTAGGGATGAGCTGGACAGGTGACTTAGTAGTAAAGAGCATTGTGGCTCTTGAAGAATACCTGAGTTCAACTCTCTTCACCCAGGCCCGGTGGCTCACAACTAACTGCCATCCCAGCTCCACGGGATCTGCGGGTCCTTCCTGGCCCTGTGAGCAATTAAACCCATGTACTCACGCATAAAGAGAAATAAAACTAAAGACAAATAAATCTAAACAATAAAAAGCCACAAAAACATTTAATACCTTGTATATAAATTATTTTAAATTAATAAAATTAAAAGACTACATCATTATCTAAACAATTCATTCAGATCAGTGAGGTCTTTATGCAGTCTAGTAACAGTGTCTGAGGGCAATTTAAAAATGTATCTTTTTAAGACTAGTCTGAATGTGAAATGTTCCCAACTTTTTGGCTCACGTTTTCAGGCACTTGATTTACAGTTGGTGATGCTTTTTCCCCAAGTGGTGGACCGTTTTGGACTAGGTCTAGCAGATAGGTGAAGAGTTAGAATGCTGTACAGATGTGGTTTATGGGCTATAGCTGCCCTGGCTTTGTTCCAGGACTCACTTTTTACCTAACAACATGTAACAAACAGCTGCTATATGTTCCCTTATCGATAAAGACACTACCATCGCTTTACTACCATACACAATGGTCAATATTCCTTCAGAGCGTGAATGAAAAAGAAACCCAAAATCAAAACAAAGCGAACATATTTTTTTTTTCTGCCTATGTTGCTTCTTGTAGGACAATGTGAACAGTACCTAGCATATCTCCAAGATGTGATCACTATTACCCTTAAACTCTCATAACTGAAACGGGTCTTCTACATTGAGTTTTTAGATGTTTGATTTTTATTTCATTTTCTCCATGATAAAAAGTAACATGTATATTTTTGGTCTCAAATAATTGTTGGTAATTTTCTTAGGGAAAATTAATCTGTAGAAGTAGAGTCATGGAATAGAAAAATATGAAGATATGAGTACTTTCAGAAGTTTTAATTTTATGTGTGATATTTTGCTCACATGTGTATCTGTGAACTATGTGTGTGTCTGGTGCTCAGGCAGGTTAGAAGAAGACAGTTGAATTGCCTAGAACTGGACTTATAGATGATTATAAGCTCCCATGTGTATACTAGGAATCAAACCTGAGTCTTCTGCAAGAACAAGGACTCTTAACCACAGATCATCTTTCCAATCCTGCTTTCTGATTTTTAATAGCAAATTAGCAAACTGTGTTCCAATCACTTAAACACTAGTGTTTTAATGTGATCGTTAGACACAGGAAGGTGAGAGTTTCCTATTAAGCACATGATTTTAAAAGAAACTCTTATTTATGTTCATTGACAATTTTTCTCTTGAGAACTACATTTCTATATTTATATAGACTTCTTTTTCTTTTGCATGCATGATTATTTTCCTTCATGAATATATGCTCACTATGTGTGTGCCTGGTCCTTGCAGAGGCCAGAAGAAAGTATCAGATCACTTGAGCTGGAATTATAGTAGCTTGTGAGCTGCCCAACCCAGACTCTGAAAATTGAACTTGGCTTCTGTAGCCATAGATGTGTGCCTTGGTTTATTTACTGTCATGGATTCATGGCAGAAGACAGTTTATTCTTTGCTAATTCAATCCCTGGTCCTAGAGAGTTTTAGCCTCCATACAATCTAATCTTAAACCTAGACCTAGAAGGTTTCAACCTCTGAGACTTACTGCTGACTTAGATCACTTTGACTAGATGTCTTCTGAACTACCTCTTTTCACTCTGTGCTGTACTATGAACTCCAAACTGTAAATTATAAACTACCTATTTCTTACTCTCTGCTTACTCTGGAGTGGCTCTTCTCTTCTTGGCTTCTATGAGCTGACTGCACTCAAACGGTCTGACTGAACAAAGTTTTGGCTTCTGCTCTCTGAGCTTTGCTTTTTGCCTTCTGCTCTTGCAACTCTGTTTTCTTCCCTCACTGAGAGCCTCTTTTTTATCCTGAGAGTTGGGATTATAGAGAAATTCCTTTCACTTCTTCATATTAACATAAACAGGAAACAGTTATTCCAACTAACATTCTTTCTGCATTCCATCCAGATCACATGGGGCCTCTGAATGTGATCCCTTCATACAGGCCCTTGGATATGATCTCTTCTTAGCTACACACAGGCCTTTCAGTGTGATCCTTTGCTAGATCAGCCATGCTGCTAGATTAAAAGATTAAATGTTCCTCTACAGGGTTCTCTGCAAGAACAGCAAGTGATAATAACCACTGAACCTTCTCTCCAGCTTCAACTAAAAACTTCTTAAGTTGTAGATTTTAAGGCATTATATTAATAATGCAGTATTGCTTTGTATTTTATCTGAGTTAAAAGGAATGCCATTAAACTGCTTAGAGTAATGCTTAAAGTTTATTAGTGATTTTTTTTAAAAGGTTCTCAGACTTGCCAGGAATTTCCTTCATGTTGCTTTCTTATTAGTTTTTCTTTTCAAGTTTTCCTTAAAGAGATCAGATGTTTATGGACTTACCGAGCTGCGTATAAATCTGCCACCCACCCTGAATTTTGTTGGTCTGTGTTAAATTTATTGCTTATTTATGTAAAATACATTGATACAAACAAGTTAAATCTCTGCTTGTTTTTTCTTATGTGCACATTTGAGTTTCCCAATCCAATCTTGAAATTGAACCCAAAGTCATTGACGATGCATTAGTAATGATCTAAGAAACTATTTCCTGGGGTCTTAGAAGTATCTTGGGAAGACAGGCTAATTCAAAAAGAGAAATTAAAGCAAAATTGCATGATATGAGTTGAAGAGATACTGTGTGGAAATGTTCACTGTGTTGTTAGCTTTAACTGTCAACTTAACACAGCCTGTGGAGAGAGCCTTCTTTGTGGAATTGCCTAGATCAGATTGGCCTGTGGTCTGTGAGGGATTGTCATGATTGTTTATTGATGTAAGAGGGCCAACACATGGTGGGCAGTCCTAACCCCTTGGAAAGTGGACTTGGGCTGTATGGGAAAGCTAGTTAAACATAAGCCGTCAAGTTGCATTTCCCCATTGTTTCTGCTGTACTTTCTTGGCTGTAAGTTGGTACCCTGGGTAGATATAATGCTGAGTGGCATAGCAGAGAGGTCTTCTATGAAGCAGGAAGTTTATCATTATTGTACACCTACAGGATATCATGAGAGGAGTTGAATTTCTCTTGCCAAAGGGTGACATTGACCAATGGAAACTTATATAGAGTCCTGTATGTTCATGCTGTCACTGGTAACACAAAGGAGGTATACCTTTATGATCACTTGATAAGTAAATGGTTCCAAGAATCTATGGGTCCATAAATATTTATGCACACTTATGGACTGGAGAGGGTTGGGGAAAGCCACTGATTCCTTTTTAATTAGTTCTGTACATGCAGATATCCATTCTTTCTGTAGCAAAGGTAGACAAAATATAATTATTCCTCTTACGTTAACCCATTCCTGAATAAATGATGTCATATGGATTGTTTTAGATTTTTATGTTCTATCCAAGATAATACTTTTTATAAATAAGTACTTCCACAATACTTCCTTAAATTATGTGCAATGGACCAGTAAGATGGCTCAGCCTGTAAAAGTACTTGCCTCTAAGCCTAATGACCTGAACTCAATACCTAGAGCCACTTGATGGAGTTAGAGAACCAACTTATACAAGTTGTCCTCTGACTTCCATAGGCACGCTGTGTCATATGTATGTCCACATACATTTGTGTGAGCACATATACATATAAAGAAACAAGTGAAATTAATGAATTTACCTACATTGTGGCAACATAAAATTAATACATAGTTATCAATAAATGTCCTCAAAATAACCTTGAAATGTAAATGTATTGTGGTATCTTAACACACAGGGTCTTTTCTCAAAAAAGTTTGATACAGAAAATAAATATTATATAAAACAATTTCCAATAGTCTATGCTGGCTGGTAGCCTCAGGTCTAGGTTTTGCTGAGTTGAATCTGCTTCCTATACAGTTTATTCTGTTGTCATGCCAACTTTCTAACTCTTTTTAATATGAAGATGGGTGGGTGTTAACCTGGACGTTTGGAAAGAGGAGCTGTTAACTTCTGAACTGAAGTGATGATTTAGGGTGCACTGGCTAAGCTAACAGACATCTGTCCAGGCTTCTTAGCCTTTCCAGCCTCATAAATCTTTCAGGTTGTGCACTCCTTCATCTGGAGGAGGCAGTTTGGAACTTACTCATGATGACTGCTGAGAAGCACTTCATGTCTCACTATTTTTCATTTGGGGAAATAAGTTCTAACTTTTGTCCAGCCCTCTGTTGTCATCACACAACCTGCGTGTTGAGCCTTAAAAATGAGAGGACATACAAGAACATTTTATAAATGTTTTGTCTATAATTTTAAAAAGTCATGTGTGACAATTTGTGTGTGTGTGTGTGTATGTGTTTGTATGTTTGTGTGAATGTGTGAACATGAGTGTATGGTGGATATGCATGTATGTGGGCATGTATGTAGAGGCCAGAGGTTGACATCAGGTGTCTTTTCCAAGGTGTCTTTTTATCTATATTATTATTATTATTATTATTATTATTATTAATTTGGGGGGAATGGCATCTCTCATTAAAGCTGGAACTCATTAACTGTCTAAACTAGCTGGTCAGCAGGGCCCATGCATTCTCCTTCTTATCTGGGATTATAGATGTGTGCTATCACACCTTGCTTTTTACATACGCTGGGAATCCAAACTTATTCACATGCTTTTGTGGAAAATACGGAGCTTCTTCCAAATCCAAACTACAAATTTTTAAAAGAACTCTTTCAAATCAGTTTGATTTCAGGAAACGCATTTTTGTAACTAGGACAATAATAGTTTCAGTTACTAAACAAATTTTGAAGTTTTTTTCATAGATAAATGTTCTTAGTTTATAAAACAGAGTCTCTTTGGAAAAAGAATCTATAAAATGGTGTTCTCCCTGATTCTTCAAAAGGCATGATTGTTAAATGATATTTAAAATAATTTAGTTAATTGAATGTGGAAGCCAACTTACTGTCTGTGTTCAATATTGTACCTTTCTCTTTTCTTCCTTTTTAAAAAAAAAGACTTGTTTTTATTTTTATTTATATATGTGTGTGAAAGTGTTTTTCTGTGTGTACATAAAAGCAGTGCCTGTGAAGGCCAGAAGAGGGCATCATATTACCTGTAGCAGGATGGAGTTACAGAAGTTTATGAGCCACTCAGTCTGAGTACCTGGAATTGGATGAAGATCCTCTGTAAGAACAGCAAGTACTCTTAATGGCTGAGCCATCTCTCCAGATCCAATATTAAACTTTATCAATCCACTTTCACAACACATATGCATTGAACCCAAAGCATGCCTTGATTAATTTCGATCTTCTCACTTTGTTCCTTCTTTTTTCTTGGTGCTGTCCTCCATTATTGTCTCTGGAGCTGCATCATTATTGATCAATTGCTTCTTAGCCCTGTGCATTAGCCTCTGTCCTCACTGGCTGCAACAAAATGTCAGACAAAAGTAAATTAAAGAAGGAAGAGTTTGTTCTGGCTTATACTTGAAGGGGATACAGTCTATCATGGTTAAGGAAGGTGTGGCAACATTCCCATTCAGGAAACATTGAGTGGATGGGACAGGGGGGCCAGGTTATCAATCTTCAAAGTCCATTCTAATGATTCATACCCTCAGTGATGCTCTCCCTCCTACAGGTTCTATAAGCTTTCTAAACAGCACCACCTACTGGTGGCCAGGTATCCAAACACATAAGCCTATGGAGGACATTGCACATTGAAGCCACACCTGATGTTTTGCTTCTTAGCTAGCAAGGTGTCCCCCACTCTTCATCTGGACATTCCTCATAACTGAGCATAATTCATCTTCGCATTGTTTTATTTTTGCCTTCCTATTATAAGTCCTTCATAAGTCAGCTCAGCCAGAGTGGTTGGAATTCTGGTCTTGGTCCTTTATCGCCCATAAACTACTTGTTATTTTTGGAGCTGGTGAAGAATACCATGACGTTTAATCTTACTAGCAACAATATTCCTTTAAAAATATTTCTTATTATTTTTGTATTTCTATAAATGTGTTTACTTGTATATGGTTGTGCCTAAGGAGGCCAGAAAAGGATGCTTGATACTTGGAGCTGGAATTCCAGGCATTATGAGTCAACTGATATGGGTGTAGGATCAGAGCTCCATTCTTCATGATAGTGTAGCAATTGCTCTTAACTACGGAGCCACTGCTCCAGCCATGCAACAACATTTTTACTTAAGAAATTTTGTGTGTGTGTGTGTGTGTGTGTGTGTGTGTGTGTGTATTGGTCTGCATGCCACAGTGTCTATGTTGTGGTCAGAGGACAGCTTTGTGAAATTCATTCTCTCCTTCCATCCTTATGTTGGTTTGGCATATAGTATCTTATGTTTAATAAAACCAAATCAATAGAAAATGTCCCTAGGACACTAGACACACAAGAAAAAGTTGAGTGATTGAAAATATATACAGAGAGGCAAATGAAAATCCTGCCTAGGAAATAAAGCAAGGGGGGAAAGACCTAAAACAGAGAGCAGGAAAATGAGAGGCCGAGAAAACTATGGATTTAGAACACACGACATAATAGAAATAAAAATTCCACTAAATTGTTTTACTAAATGTGTACCATTCCAAACCAGAAACAGCACACTGGAGAGAGATTATTGGAAAGGATCTGCTCTGTGTTTCTCAGTTCCCTTTTGTGCTCTGGGTTTATTTTGCTTTCCTTTGTTTAGTTTCTCCTTTTTAAACGTTCCCTTTATCTTTAAGAACTCTGTACATGTGTATCAATGAAATGTCATACCATTTCCCCTCAACATTCCTCCTTTCTTCACATCTTTTATTTATTTTTTGATAATCTACTAAGTGCAGCTTGGGGTCAGCCATTCCATCTCTGTTGGGATTTGGGCTTATTTGATCGAATGTGTGCCTTGAGCTGCTAACCACAGTGGCTGTGAGATGTGAGTAGAGAGTCCATGTCATGTCCGTAAGACATGGCATGTCAGAGCCCTCCTTCCCATCTTCTGGCTCTAACATTCTCTCTGCCTCTTCTTTTGCATGTCCTTTGAACCCTGGAAGCAGAGAGTGTTAATATAGATGACCCATTCCTAGGGGAGGTTAGACTATTTGGACAATGTTCTATTTGAGCTACATCCCAGAAGTTCAGCTCTTTACTCGAAGTATTTCTGCTTTAACAGACATCTTTAGTCATAAATTGCCTTCTAAGTATTATTTTCATTGTATCCCCTAGGTGTTGCTTCATTGTGTTTTGTTTGTAAAAGTTAAAAACTGAACCTTCACATCTCAAATATTTTATGTTGATAATATTCTAAATAATATTTGTCTTGCCTTAAATTATCAAGACCAAAGTAACCTTCATTTTTATTAGTAAACAAACTTCAATTGTACTACTAGAATTACTGAGAGTTTTATTTTTTTCTAAATTTGCTACATTACTTTTAGTGTGTGTATTCTTTTTAGTGTGTGTCTATGTGTGTTCATGCATGCACACACACATGTACAGGCTGTGGAAAACATTTGAAGGTCAGAAGACAACTTGCAGGAGTCATGTTTCTTCCTTCTTGTGAGCTCAAGGGATTGGATAAGATCAAGCTTTGCCCCCAAAAATCCTTACCAATTGAGACAGCTTATTGGTCCTTCATCTGTTTGATTCTTGAATTCATAAGCCAGAACTACAGTGGCTTACTGAGGTAACAAGTGTAAAGAAGTAGTTGATATGGAAATGCTCTCAATTTAATAGAGAAACATCTGCAGTTATGAAGAGCAAGGTATTATATGTTCTCTTCTCCTTGCTGGAACCTTTGGGAGCTGTGACTGTACCTTCAAGTTGGGTAAGACCACCTGCCTATCTCCCAAAAGCTGCAAAGAGGAGCCACAGCACACATTCTGGAAGTGAGGGAGTTGTCACCCCTGAAACTCCCTTTGCAATTTCATTTTCTGGGTCTTTACAGTCTCAGTTGGAGTGATTGCTCTACTGCTCCAAATCTCACTGCTTCTGGGAGTTTGCAGCTTGGCTTAGTGTTGGTGTTTGTACATCACATGTGCTTCTTTTATTGCTTTTGCTTTTAGTTTTTGTTTGTTTGTTTGTTTGTTTTCTGGGACAGGGTTTCTCTATTCTTCTGCTCTCTGGCTGTCCTGGAACTCATTCTATAGACCAGGCTGTCCAAGTCATAGAGGTCTGCCTGCTTGTGCCTCCCAAGGGTTGGGATTAAAGATATGTGTTACCACTGCCCAGCGTCTTTTATTGTTAAAATGTTTTTGTTTTCGTGATTTAAGAAATAGTATTCTAGCTTTTTTTTTCAGTGTCATACTAATGATCTAATCACATTTTTGTGTGTGTGCATATGTGTGGAATGTACTTGTGTGTGTGCAGATGTGTGCAGATGTGCACACACACACACACACACACACAAACTGGGAAAGGACATACAGCATCTTGTGCTATCACTGTGTACCTTATTCCCTTGAGACAAGGTTTCTCATTGAACCTAGGAGCTTTGCTGACAGCCAACAATTGCCAGAGTTTCCTCCACCCCAAACCTTGAATTATAGGCACATATGCAGCCACAGTGTTTTATGTAGAATCTGGGGACCTGAACTCAAGTGCTTATACTGGTACTTTTATCTATTGAGCCACCTCTCCTTCTCTTTAAAACTCATGTTCTTGTTTGGGCTGTGATGTTGGTTTCTCTCAAATAAACATATTAATTTTCCTCTAGTTGTTTCATTTTGCAGTAGGGAATTCTGATTGGTGTCCAGGGGTAGGGGGAAGCACTTGGGGAGGTAATTAGTAGCCACTTTTAAGCATCAGCAGTCTTTACTTGATTCAGTTGAAACAGTACTACTTTGGAAAGACTCTGAAATCTGGAGAAAGACATACAGATGCCTCACAGTTGATCATGTTTATCGTAAGGCTTCAGAAAATAAGTGAGTTCACTGTTAACAGTTATTCTACTTTACAGAGTGAGGGAGGTGCTAACACCAACTTTGAGAAATTAGCATACAAATAGGAGCTAATGAAGTGAGATGTGATGAATAAATGACAATCAGTGTTTATTATTAGCCACACCACTGTTAATTAATATCAATGGTACAGAGATAAAGTTCCAGAATATGTCAACTAAAGTTAAACTGGGGTCTGGGCAGATGACTTAGTAGACAAAGGATTTGTTGCATAAGCAGAAGACCAGAGTTTGGATTTGTAGAACTCATGTAAATATCAAGCAGACCTAGGACTGCAACCCTGGTATCTGGAGCCAGAAAGGTGATCCTCAGAGCAACCTATCTTGGTCTATAAGCTCTATGTACAAATGAGACACTGTTTTAATATATGAGGAGGAAATTGATTAAGGAAAACACTTGATACCAACCTGTGGCTTTCACATGTATATACATATACATGTATGCACATGTGATATCACACACACACACACACACACACACACACACACACAGTTTAAAAATAAACATAAAATTAACTTGATTTATATTTGGCAATACCTTGAAGATAAGACCTCCATTTTACAGTTTGTGAATGTACTGTTAGTTTCAAATTTTGAAGGCAAGACACGAAGGAATGAAATAGATACCATTTTCTTGTAAATCTCTGTATTTTCTCATGAGAATCTGGTCACATTTCCTTAAAATGACTGTACTTATAGACAATGCAAACACCATTTTAGCTGTTTCACCATGTAAGTAGCTATTGGAATCGAAGTAACCAGGAGTATAATAAAATCAGAAAAGTAAACATGCTACTCAAAAATGATAAGGTCGAATTCTGCCACTACATCCACATTTGTGTTCCTAACAAGAAATTGACTAATTTGGATTTTGAGCAATAGAACAAAGCTTGAATTTCTGTACTGCTTTGTTCCGAGAATTCAAGTTTCATTTATTCTCCCAATGGTCCTCTGTCATTTCTTTAGATTTATTTTAAAATGTGTGCTCATGTGTATGTGTGTGTGTGGTGGTGGGGAGTATGTGCATGTTAGTGAGGTCCCCTTAAATTTCAGAAGATGATGCTGGATCCCTTATAGCTGGAATTACAGCAGTTGTGAGCTGCCATATACAAGGGCTGGAAACCAAACTCAGGTCTTATGTCAGAACAGTATCTGTGTTAACTACTAAAGCACCTTTTCATCTCTCTGCCATATTTTTAAAGATTTATTTTATTTTTTAATTATGTGTATGTGTTATGTGTGTGACTGTGTTTTAGTATGTGCACTTGAGTGGAAGCTCCCACAGAGGCCAGAAGAGGGCCAGAAGCTGGAGTTACAAGTGGTTACCAGCTGGGTTCTAAAAACCAAACCCAGGTCCTTTGTAAGATCAGCAAGTGCTCTTAACTGCTGAGCTATGTCTCCAGACCCTGTCTACTGTGATTTTTTAAAAAAAGACTGAAATGTAGCATTATCATTTCTGTCACATGGAAGAAAACTCAGAAAGAGAAGAAAGGAATCAATTTGTGAAACTGTGTTGGAAAACTCAGTCAAGCTCAGTCCGCCCTAACATTATCCTCCTGTGGTTGCCTAAGTGTGCCACAGGCTAGAGGCTTTCTTTACATGACAAGAAAGGAAAGTTTCCTAGACAGGACAGCATTCCAAGAATGCAGGGGACAGACTGTGCTGTTACGAATATATTTCCTTGTTCTAGGCTTGATGTGTTCTCCATTCAACTTAAGCACTGCTGTATCTTTTCTAGGCAAAGAGGGGCAGACATCTTTGTCCAGCAGAAAGATGCATGCAGATGTGTTGTCCCTAAGAGAAGACCTCTTGCACCTGGGTGATGGTGTTGGGGAGGGGAAACTGTCTATCAAAGCCAATCTTCTTCTGTCTCTTCTGTGAGTAAAGGAAGGTCCATACGGGAGTCGGATTTTATTGGTGACCCCATACCTGCCAAACATGTACTGCGGTGCTAGCATCCTTGAACTGCTGCGGCTCCTGGTACTGGCGTGCTGTGCTCTTTGCATTCCCTCCTTTCACAGGGCCTGGAGTATACTTAGTTTTACCTATTGTTGAAGAAAGTTGGTATGTTTGTTTCCCTTGATGCTATTAAGGATAGTCTGTTGTCTCTAAGCATCATTAATTTGACTTTTTTTTTCTAGGCATATTGTCAATGTTGCACATAGAGATGAATTTGAGCTTCGTTTAAATTGTGATATTCCTTCATTTATGTGATTTTAGTGACTCATTCTTGTTTCATTAGGTCATTGATGGCCATTTCATACAGATTCTAGGGTATCATTTAGTATGTCATCAACTTTCTGTGAATTTAATTTATTATTTCTGCTTTGAGAAATGGTGCTGGAATCCCGACAACTCCATTTATTTGATTGTGTGTGTGCTCAAGAAACCCTGATGCAATGTTTCCTCTAAGGTTCATGGGCCTCTGGCCTAATGATCCTACACTGCTTACTTTATCATTTGGAAACTGATTTCAGAAATTCTGGGGTGTGTCCTCTAAGTGCATTGAAGAAGAAAGTAGAAATGGAAGGATTGGTTTAGAAAGCACAAAGGAAGTGTTTACTTCCCCTTTGTGAGTACCTTCTCTTCTAGGTCAGATTTGCTTAATAGAATATTCTGTGGAAGGGTTAGAAAGATTCCTCAGTCAATGAAAAGCTTACTGTGCTGGATTCAGGTTCCCACGACACACATAAAACATTGGGTGCAACAGTGCTCATTTGCAATTCCAGGGCTGGGAAGGAAGAGATAGACAGATGTCCAGGTCTCCCTGGTCAGCCAGTCTAACCAATGCCTGAGCTCTAGGTTAAGGGAGAAATTGTCTCAAAATCTAAGATGGAGAAACAATTGAGGAAAATCCTCGATATTGTTTTCTGGTGTCTACACACACACACATGCACACACACATGCACACATGCACACTTTGTTTTATTTATTTTCTCTCTCCATTTATGACATTCCAATTAGGAAAATATTAGAATACTTCATATTATGCCACTGTATGCCACAACCTCTGTATGCTTGAATCTTGCAACTTCTATTTTCTTCATATTTTCATTTGGTTTTCTTTTAGATCTTGTTCTTTCCTTGTCTGAATTGTGTCCACTGAAAAGCTCATTAAAGGCTTTCTTTAACTGCGATGATATGTGTTCTTGGCTCCCATCCCCATTTATCTATTTTCTAAGAGTATCGATAGTTCCTGCAGAATGCTGTCTACTTTTCATCACATCCTGGAATGACTTAATCATATTTATTTGGAATTTCTTGTGAAGCAGCTGAGTAACTACACCATACCTGGATCCTTAGTTGGCTATTTTGTCTCTTGACAGGATGTGCCTTCTTCCTTTCATCATACGCCCTATGTTATTTCTTCTTCGACTCTAGATTCCCTGGGATGAAGTGTGTAGTTCAGGAGTAGCATGATTCATTAGTTTGCCCAGGATCTGGGTTCTGTGCCCTAGGTTTTATCTTCAGCAAACACAAATACCCACCCAGCATGCATACGCACACTTGTATTTATGCACAATAAGTAGGCAAGTAAATAAATAAAATCAGTCTAGCCTCCTTGTGACAGACAGTGTAGGGATGTCCAAGGGCTAACAGTGTGTTGAAGCTGACTTGAACCCCGCGTCATCCAAGATGATGAAGTCGGTAGGTGTTCCTTGCTCCACACCTTAGACCTGGCCTACAACCAGTTAAATTATCAGATATGAACCTTCACTAAAGCAAACATGCTTGTCTGCCCTGCAGGCAGGAATACACAGGCGAGGCCACTCCCAACATAGGATGTCCTAACCAATGGGCATTCTCGGGGTCATT
The DNA here is from genome assembly GCA_026225945.1 of Cricetomys ansorgei. Taxonomy (NCBI): domain Eukaryota; kingdom Metazoa; phylum Chordata; class Mammalia; order Rodentia; family Nesomyidae; genus Cricetomys; species Cricetomys ansorgei. Next base: position 5,366,979 of record JAMJFZ010001228.1, on the reverse strand, counting down.
GACTCCTCCCCTGCTTGTGTCCCTATATATGTACCCTGTACTCCACGTTAAAATTGAGACATCCCCTGATGCATACCCTGAGTTCCTGTGTACTCGTCTGACTCACAGAGGTCTACCAAAGACAAGGTTAGGATGCTATAGACCCACGCCCCCCCCAACATGCTGTGCCCCCACTGCATCCCTCGGCCTGGTGAGTGTGTGTGTGGGGGTGTTGATGTGACGTACCTAGGAGTACAGTTACAGTTGATTCTTGTACTATGTGGTTGCCCTAGGATACAACACACTGTAGATTTTGTACATTAGCATGTAATTTTTAGTGTAGGAGCTCTATTTCTAGATTTTTCTTAGTGTGTGTTCTACCTGATACCTTACATAATCTCTTCACACTGTGTCTAAAAGATTCTTTTCAACCCTAATACAACTCTTCTGCATTTTTCTTTCTTCTTTTCATTCATTCCCATTGTAGGAGGCACATTCTCTAATATGATTAAAGTAAATACCTCTATTTTTTTCATTCTGAGGATGAATAACATTATTATTTCACAAAAATTTGAACTAATTATACTCATTACTGAATCCAGTTTACTCAGAGATTCATTTGGTAGAAACACAATTTTATGCGGTAATATTTTGACTAGGAAAAAGTGCTGTTTTTAAAGTCATTTTAAATCCTGGCACTGACATTGTATACTAATGCTCTTTATAAGTAGAATTGTTATTGAGAGATGCTTTATTTTCTGACCCGCTAAAATCTTTTTTATGTAAGAGTCCTTGGGTGAGGATATTGACCGAATAAAAACGTATAAAACTAATTAAAGTCTCATGTCCTTTGCCAATATAAATTGCCCAGAACCGTTTGAATGTAGCTGGATCAATACATTAGGTGACTGGCAATTTAAAACTTCAGCTGCTGCTATTAAAAGAAAATTTGACACCCCTCCCCTTTTCCTGTTATATATTAACTTTTTGGTTTAGATAAAACATTTTAAAAATTGCCAAGATGTGTTTACTTCTGGAAGGTTCTAATGGACTTAAACTCCTTATAGTATTTTTACTTAGATGTATTGAGATTTTAAATAGACAGATGTATCAATGTCATTTAAAATGAATTCAAATGTTTCCTTGCTTACTCTTCATTTTCTTCTATTCAGCTTCTAGTCTTTAGTTGTAATGATTTTCCTTGGCGTTAGAATCTGAAGTATTTTGACAAGTTTCAGTGTGTAAAGGGCTTGGTTCTTAGCTCATGATATCTAATGAAGGGGTGGAACTTTTAGAATGCAGAGCCTAGAGTGTGGCTGGGAGTGTGTACTTGTGAGGCTGTGATCTTTCCGTCTCTCTTTCTTTTTCTCTTTTTTAATATCCTGACCTTCAGCAGTGCTCCCTTTACAGTGTACTACCCATCCATCAGAAGCCAAGTACTCCCAAAACCTGAACCAAAGCAAATCCTTTTACAAGTTGTGATCTTACATTAGCAGGAGGACCACAGATATACCTTCTGTTATCTAAGCATATCTTAATCCATTGTATTACTGTTCTCATTAGTGTAATTAAATATTTGACAAGAATAAAATGAAAGAAGGCATCCTAGTGGGCTTTAATTATCAACTTGGCACAGCCTAGAGTTATCTGAGAATAGACTATGGACTGAAGGATTGCTCATATCAGACTGTGTGTGCGCATGTGAGCAGGGTATTGTCTTGACTGTTCATTGATGTGGGAGATCCCATTCCACCGTGGACAACCCCACTCCAGGAACAGACATAGTACACCATGGTAGGAAAGGTATGGTGTCAGTGGTGTGAGGCACTTGGTCACTTTGCATCCACTGCCAGGAAATCAAAGAGAGAGAAAGAGGAATGATGGTGCTCAGCTCATATTCTCCATTTTACCCATCCTAGTTTTCCAGCCAATATTATAGCATTAGCCATATTTGGAGGGGTCTTTCCACCTCATTTAGCCTAATGTCCAAAACACATTTCTCTCCAGTGATTCTATATCCTATAAAGTTGACAGCCAAAATTAGCCATCACACCTGAATTTACAGCTACATCAGTATCAAAATCTGTATTTCTATTTCTTGTGATATGTCTAGAGTTCTGGAAATCTGTTGATTAAAATATAGCCATCCCTTCTGACACCCATGATGGCAATTTGTACTACTGACACAGTGAGTTTTTCATATGTGAGGTCCTGGAAATTTACATTAAAAATGTCCAAAAATTTAAACCCATCTCCTATGGATTCTATATAGACTTTTCTCTTGATGTTCCTATTTATCATGATAGAGGAATCATCCTTACATCTTCAAATTTGTCAACTTTAATCACCAAAGAGTATGAACTTAAATCTCACAAATTAATATGATCTAAAGTTTGTTGTTCCAGAAAGAAAAATCTTTATTGATTGTCAGATTGGAGGTATAACACAAAATTTCACCCCCTGTTATATTTCATTTATCTATTTAACTGATATTATTTAAAATGCTTAGTATTAAGAAAACAGGGCTGTTACATGGTCTAATCATCAAGTTATTAGCATTTAGCTATCCATATCATTATTAAATAGTTACCTTATAAACAATTGACATGCATGAACCAGTAATGCATTTTTTATCATATTCTATACAGAAAACTGGAATAATCACCCTTTTCAGGGAATTTTCCTTCACCCTATTCCACAGTCTCTCTGTAGCCCTGGTGATTGTGTTGTACTTATAATGCCAATGTTTTTATCCAGTTTAAAATTATTTAATATTATTTACTTAATTTTATGCTAATTAAGGATATTCAGTTCTGAATATCCACAGTTCCTGGAGCTAACAGGAATGTTGTGAATATAAAGTATGAAACTGTGAATTTCATATGCTTTATCAGAAAGAGATTGTTTTTAAATTTCTTCTGGCTCTGTTTCCCTGCTGTTTTCATTGTTTTTATTCTTCATTACCAAGAAATTACAGAGCTGTCATGCTGTGCTGTAATTATTCACTAACATAATGTGACACGTGTTGGATTATTTTATTACATGTTATGAGAATAACGATAAAACCGAGCATGGTGCATGGTAAACAAGTCCAGAAATTACTCTTAGGTAATTCTTTCCATCTGCTTGATGAAGGTGTTTTTGGTGAGCTTTTAAAATAAATAAGACCTGCCCAATGTATTCTGGCACCACTTTCCCCCATTGTTATTGTTCTGTGTATTTACAGTGTATTTACAGACAATAGTGATAAAAACATAAAATGAAAATTAATACAGAAATCACGGAAATTATTTTTTGTGATGTGGATGTGAAGTGTCCCCCAAAAGTTCATGCGTTTGAACACTTGGTCCCCAGCAGGTGGCGCTTTTTGGGAATGATTATGGAACCTTTAGAAGGTGCAGCCTTGTGGGAGGGAGGGAGGGAAGTCACTGGGAGTGGGCTTTGAGGTTTTATAACTCTATGAGACTTCCTACCGGTTCTTTGCTTCCTGGCTGCAGGTGCAAGGTGGCCAGCTGTCCTCCTAACCCTGTCACCATGCCTTCCATGCCTGCTATCAGTCTTCCTCACCACAATGGAATGACCCTATGTCAAACTGTACACCATTAAAATATCCTCTTTCCTATAAGTTCCTTTTGTCAGGGTGTTTTATCATGACAACAGGAAAAGTAACAAATAAATAAGTCAATGTATAACCATATGAATGAAGTATTGTTGTTTCATCCCTTTCTGTTTAATCCTATTGGATGCAAATTTCTGCTATTCTTCCAATCCAAAAGTCCCCCCACAAAACACTACCACTAAAGATAAATGAAGGAATGTTCTAGAAATCTGATTGTCTCATTTTGGTCAATTTCTCTCAATTATCACAAATCAAAGCTGAAATGACTTAAAGTTTATTAGTGTACTACTTTCTAATTATATTGTTATTCTTAATAAAAAGGGTGTGTGACGGTGACACAGATGATAGCAACCGGGTCTTGCCTGATCTGACTGGTCTTATGACAGGCTTATTTATTATTATGCATGAGAACAATCCTTAGCAAAGCAAGATGATATCATAGGAAAAACAGCATTGCCATATAATCACTAGGAGTGATTATAAGATTTGGCTAGAAATTTTACCTTACACTTTTTGTTTATTTTTCTTTGTGTGTGTGTGTGCGTGTGTGTATTAGAAAGAGAGAGAGAGAGAGAGGAAGAGAGAGACAGAGACAGAGAGAGAAAGAAGAGAGAGCAAACTCAGTATCAATTCTTGACTTCCATCTTGTTTGAGAGAAAGTCTCTGATCTTTCCGCCCTGGAAGTAAGGTTAGGTGGCCAGTGGAATTCCATCTAACCATAGGAGTGCTACATTATAGACTATGCTACAACAGCTAGCTTTCTTTGGGTGTTAGAGATCTGAACGTGGGTCCTCACTCTTGTGTGCCATGCACTTTACCCGGTAAGCCATCTCGTTAGCTTCTCATTTCACTTTTGACTAATGCTACTGATTTCCTTTCCTAAACTCAATTTAAAGAAGAACCAGGTCATAGAATAACATAAGCCCTGATTTCCCAGAATTCTGCAAATATTTGAACAAACATATATTTATCCTTCAAATAACCCATAATTAAACGTAGATATCTGTACTGTAATTTCTGATATATACCTGTCGTCCTCATTTTTCATGGCTCATTACCTATCACCCTACTGCAATTTCAATATTCATATATAACTTTTTCCCTGTTTGGTAAATGACACCTAAACAAGTTAGCCAGATCTGCCACATCTTTGATTATATGCCCATGTAAAAGGGCATTCTGACTATAATTAACCAAACATTGCTGCTAAAATAGTAGTTGTAGAGCTGATGAGACACCTCATTTGGAAGGTGCTTGCCTCCATAATGGTTACTATTATCAACTTGACAAAATCACCTGTGAGATGGTTCCCTGGACATGCCTGCGAGTTATCTGACTTGCACTGACTGAGGCTGAATAACCCTCCAGTCTGGGTTGCACACTTTCTAACTGCAATCATGGACAATCATGTAAATGAGAAAAGTGGCTGAGCAGCAGCGTGCACTGTGATCTCTGCTTCCTTGATTGCGGATAGGAGGGAACTGACTTGAGCTTCCTACACCTTAAGGCCCCTCCCTACGCTGGTGGATTATACCCTTGCACTGCAGGACACAATAAACCTTTCTCTCTGAAGTCACTTTTGTCGTTTCTTGTGTCACAGTCACAGGATAACCCAAATGTTATCTCCTGGCATTTGTTCTTATGTACATTTCTTACTTTTACATATATTTCCATGGTATTTAAACAATTTCCGTAAAGAAATTTTATACACAGTTTAGATTTTTACATATGAGAAAGCTGCTTTATAGTAATAAAATAGTTATGCTATTGATTTTATGTTTATAAATCATTCCCTGATGGTTCAATTTCTCAGCATGGATAAAAGTGTTAAATATCCTCAGTGTAGCCTTCATTACATTCCAGGTTTGGATATTTTATTACATGGGAATGTGTGTGTGTGTGTGTGTGTGTGTGTGTGTGTGTGTGGTGTGTTTGTACGGCACACTTTGATTAAGACATTTTGTCAGGATGAAGGTACTTCAACCATTCGAATGCAGTGACTCGAATTAGATTTTGAGAAATTAGTTCCCATCAATATAAAATGTATGTCACTCTCCATAGAAAAATATCACTTTAACTATTAATAGTGATTTTGCAAAGTCATGTAATCAGAATATCATTAAATTCGAAATTGAGTGCCTGTGTAAGATTTGAAGAAATAGCAAGATGATATACCTCTTTCTGAGATTGAAGTTAATTTAACTGAGTATAAGATATAAAAGTGGTCATTCTCTGTGGATGAAGGTATTTGAAAAACAATACGTGTTTGTAATGAAGGATTTCTAAAGGCTCCTTGGTAATAATATTGCTATGGTATATTTATGCATTGGTGTCTTTGCATGTTTGTGTGCATATATACATGATTTAAAGAACTTGATCAAGATATGGAGACTAGGAAATAAACCCAGGCCTCTTAGAACAGCTGTGTGAAGCTAAGGGAAGGGAAAAATAGCCAAGAATATTTGAGGAATTAACAAAAATTTGTTTTATTCTTTTTAAATTCTAGAGCTATTACACCACGAGGCAGCTGGATATTTAAGTATTTCCAGAATGGATAAAGGTCTTCCCCGGGGTTAATTACAAAGAAATGAATGAGGATTCAGTTCTGATCACATCTCCATTGTCATTTTGAAAACAACAGCACAATAGAAATTACAGGGGACAAAACATGCATCAGAATTGTGCTGGGGTAAGAACCTTTGCAAATCAGACTTGGCTGTGAGAAATTTACCAAAGTGTAAACCTGAAAATGCACAGAACTTCTTTCTTCCTGAAAACACTGAGGGAACATCCTGTACTTGAAATTCTAGCATGCATCTCACCACTGGCCTACCACGAGAGTTACATGGGAAGGCTTTAGGATACTTGGGTAGGTACTATTGCTGGATGTTGAAGAACTGAGTGATTTGGGGACAGCTGGCTTATTTGTTTGTTTATTCTTGTGTGTGTGTGTTTATACATGTATATGTAAGCATGTATGTGGAGTTCAGAAGTCAACCTTGGCTGTCATCCTTAGATACTGTCCATCTTATTTTTGGAGGTGGTCTTTCACTAGGCCTCCAGTTTGACTATTTGGCACTGGTCAATGTGCCACGTGGGCCAGCCTGATATGTCTACATACTGTAGGGATTAGAGTACACATCACATACCTGGCTTTTCCACATGGGTTATGAGGATTGAAGTCCCTCCTGTTTGCAATGCAATCACTTTTCTGACTAGGCTGGTTCATTTTTGTTATAACCTTGACCCAAATTAGAGTCACCTGGGAAGAAGGAATCTCAGCTGAAGACTTGTCTCCATCAGCCAGTGGGCATGCCAGTACAGCATTATCTTGATTGATGGTTGATGTGATGGGGTCCAGCCTCGTGTGGGTGGTGCCAACCTTAGCATTTGGGTCTGGACTTTCTAAAAAGCAATCTGAGCAAGCCGATGAACAGCCTTCTTCCACGGTTCCTTCTTCTTGGTTCCTGTTTGTCTTCCTGCCCTGACTTCCCTCCATGTTGAACTGTAACCTGAAATAAAATAAACCTTGTCCTCTCCAAGCTGCATTTGGTCATGGTGTTTATCACAGCAAGAGAAAAACAAACTAAAATATTGACTAGGCTGACTTCTCAGTTCAACTACTGCTTTGTATTGCCTATGTTCCCCAAATAATTTCAGTGTCCTGCACAATTGTGAAGCCTTTTGGTTCTGTATCAAGATGTGACCAATTTATATTGTCATTATATGCAGAGGGGTAGATAATGTTTGCTTTGGCTGGAAAAAACTAGGCACAAAAGTCCCAATACTCAGACTCTATTCGCTGTGGGCAATTTGCTATATTAAGGTCTGGAAAGTTTTATAGATGAAGGCCAGAACCTGATAGATATCATCTGTTCAACAGTAGCAAAGACCTTGATCATAGTGGCTTACGGAGGGTAAAGTCACAATGCATCCTATTTCTGGAAGAGTTGGTGAAGATATGCCCAACAGGAATCCAATGGGGCAGAATGGAAAGAGTCCCTGAATGTTGTTAAAGTCTGTTATTTGAGACCAAGAACGTGGACTTAAAGCCTGGAAATTTGACTGAGTTCATTCATTTCTACTGAGCAATAGAAAGGACAAAGCAAATAGCTTTGTCCTCTTTTTTTCTGAATGGCTCTGGTGATGAGTAAAGTTTAAAAACGTGTCCAAGAGCCATGAGATCCATGAAACTGCATCTAGCAGAAAGCCAAGTCACAGCAGTAAACAGGCACACACAAACATAGACCCACAAAAATGGCTTTTATTATAGCTGAACACAATTACTCAGCATGGGTGCCAGGAACCAAAGAGCTTGAATTCCTGCTGCTCAGAAACTGTGAAACCTGAGTCACATTAGGATGGCTTGTCAGGCAAAACCCCCTCACCTGTTAAATAGTAAAGCAGTTGCATTGAACTCCTTGGAGGGGCAGTTGAGGCTTACGTTAAAGAAATTACTGAGTCAACTGTACAGGGCATACTCCATATATGTGATAGTGGTGATAATTATTCTGGGGGTGGGGCAACTCGATTAAAAAGTCTGAGAACATTACCAGTAATTTAGTGTTTGCTATGCTAAATAGTTTATAACTCAGAGCCAGCGGGACAAACCTGCTATCAAGAGCTGGGAAGGGGGTGACTTACCACCAGGCACACTTCCATCTGTTGCTGTTGATTAAACATGCTGTTGGAATTAAAGTTGTCACACGCTAATTACGAAGCTGGCAATGGCTAATTCGTGCACCTTTGAAATGTGCTCCCAGAGAAGCAGGTACACAGTGTTGGCAATTATAGCGTCTCATTAGTTCTGTAAAAGGTGATAATATTAGTTTGAATTAGTTGGTTAATACTCCTCCCAACCCCACCATTTTTTTTCCCTAGGAAAAAAAAACTAAAAATATCTGGGCAGAGGTTGAAAAGCTTACAGTCTACTACCAGATGTGAAGTTTAAGCACTCGGGATGAAATCATAGGAATTGCAGCAGCAAGCTTTTCCTTGGCGAGGAAACATGCTAAACGAACTTAGAGAGATAGAGGTAGGACTACTTCCATCATGGAGAAGCTCAGTTTGCTCTGTTTTCAAAGGCATGATTCCCTGTAGGGTCAGAATGACAGAGGACTCTTTTGCTCATTTCTTCTACTGTAGCCACATAGATTTCTCTGAGTTTGTGCCACAAGTCAACAAAGAGTAAGTGAATCCCAACACCGAATATGGCAAGCTGTTCAGTGCATACCTCTTTGGGAGATAAATGCCTTAATAGAGCCTAGGAAAATTGGAGAGATTTTGTGTAAGAACAGAAAGGACATGAAAGACTCTCCTTACTTACTTGTTGCTAAACAACATTCTAATGGGTAGTAGATATAGCTTATGAGTTAAGAGCATGTACTGCTCTTAGAGAAGACTCAACTTGAATTCCCAGCACCCATGACAGGTGGCACTTAAGATACCTACAACTTCAATTCCAGGGTATCTGATGTCTTCTTCTGGACTCCACAAGTAATATACTCATAGACACATATAAAATCCTTATAGACTATATTTGCATATGTATGTTTGTAGTATGTATGAGTGTGTGTGTGTGTGTGTGTGTGTGTGTGTGTGTATGTGTTCAGAAGCATATGGGCACATGTGGGGAGGCATGCACGTACACATGTGCACATATAGATGTGTGATGCAAGTGGTTGACATAGGATGCCTTCCCAAATCAGACTCCACATTATATATTGAGGCAGGGACTCCCACTTGATCCCAAAGCTCACTTACTTGATTAATCCAGATACCAGCTTGTGCAGGGAAGCTCCTGTCTCTGCTTCCCTAGCCTCTTGCTTGTCAGCCTAGTATTTATAAGGGTGCTTGGGATGTGAACTCAGATCCTCATGCTTACACATGCTTTTATCCACTAAGACATCTCCCTAGTGCCAGGCAATAATTTTCCCATGCTTAGTCACACTGTAATTTTATAAAGGATTCCTGATGTTTACCTGATGACAATTCAGAAATTTCCTTCAATTTTGGTTTTAGGAAGTTCCAGGTAAGGGAGATTGGACTTGTTCCACGCACATTGAATATTCATATAGAATCATGATATTGAACCCCATTAATAAGAAATGCATGCTTATCAAGATAGTAAGAAAAATGAAATCCTTGGCAAACACAGGCCTATTCTGAGACATGTATTACTTCATTCCACCATACTCATTTTATCCAGAATTTTATGCAATGCCCAAGGTCACACAGATCAGATCAAACCCTGAAAGGAAACTTTGGAAAAATGTCAAATGGAACACACATGCTAAACAAGTAGCACTATCAATAACATTCCCCTGACTTCTTAGTAAAAATTAAGGATTAACAAAAACATTACCTGACTGTGAGAAAAACAAGAGCAACACCAATAAGAGGCAAACATTAACATAAAAGTATTTTAAGGGAGCCGTGGAGATAGCTCAGTGGTTGAGAGGACTTGCCATTCTTATAGAGGACCTGAGTAAAATTCCCAGGATCCATATGAAGTAGCTCACAACTATATGTAACTTGAGCTCCAATAGATCCAATGGCTTCTGGCCTTTGTGGGCATCTACTCTCCTATGCACATACACATAACTGAAAATAATGAAATAAAAATCCATATTTATATATCATTCTTTTGTTTTTGTTTTTGTTTTTTTTTTTGAGACAAGGTTTCTCTGTTGTAACTCTGGCTGTCCTGGAACTCACTTTGAAGATCAGATTGGCCTGACACTCACAAAGATCCACCTGCCTCTGCCTCCTGAGCGCTGAGATTAAAGATGTGCATTACCACTGCCAGTTTATGTATCATTCTTAATTATTGCTATTAAAACACCAGAAAAATTATTTTAAATTGTTTATATTTGATATTATAATTTCATGATTTGCCCTCCCTTTTTTCCTTCCAGTTTATTTCATATACCCTCCTTGTTTTCTTTCAAATTTATGGCCCCCTTTTCATTAATTGTTGTTAAATGCATATATGTATATTAATATTTATATATATTCTTAAATATAACATGCTCAGTCTGTATAATGTTATGTGTATTTTCAGGGCTGACTATTTAGATTGAATAACCAATTGATGTGCTTTACCCTGGAGAAGACAACTTCTCCTTCTGTCAGTATTTCTTAGTTACCCTGTTGCTCTTTGTAGAAGGTTGAGGCCTCCGTGGTCTTTCTCCATCACTTTGGCATGTCAATTTGGTGTTGTCTTGAACAGCTCACGTCTAGAAAGTCATGTTAGTGAGGCTTTATGAGTGCAGCTTCTTACTTCTCCAGGAGACAAAAATCTCACAGCAAACTCCTTGGTGCTCTGGCCCTTATTATCTTTCTCTTCCCTTTTCTGCAATCTTCTCTGAGCCTTAGGTACAGGAGTGTTTTGTGTATGTATCTACTGGTTCTGGTCTCTACAACTTTGTATTTTTCAATTAACTGTCTTTTTTTTCTTTGATAGTCTTTGTCTGTTGTAAAGAGAAGTTTCCTTGATGAGGAGTGAAGACTGTACTTATCTGTGGGTATAAAGATAAATGTCTCATTAGAGATTGTGCCGGTTTAGTAAAATGATGGTTGTTGATTTTCCAGGACCATGTCTTTACCAGCCTTGGATAGTTGGCTAAGTTTCTGATGCCTTTGGTATGGTTTCTCCTCTTGTGGTGGCTGTTAAATCCAATTAGAGAACAGTTGGTTACTATCGAGACATGTGTGCAATATGTACATTTTGGGTTATCTTGCCAGGTTGATTGCTGTGGTTCATAGGTGTCATAGCTAGGTAGGTGTTTAGATTGCTTCCTCCTTTAGAAGTTTTCATGGCTCCTTCTGATATCACAAAAGCTAGTCCTTGATGATGGACCATTAATATCAGTTATAGCTCAGTGCCTCTAAGCCTTGGGTCTAAAGTACATGATGTCTGCAGCAATAGGAACTTACCTTCCACCTTTGGGACAACTGATGGCAGTGGCAATAGCCTATAATGTTTTTGGAGTCTCTTGGACAACTCTGAGCAACAGCTCTAAAGAGAGGTTCTCATATCTGTGCTGAAATTTTTCTTAAGTGGTCTTTTGCTCTTGATAGGAATATTACCAGCCCAGATGAGAAAATTTCATTTATATTATACATTGTGGGTCTTTCGTGGGTGTAGAGTTCCCCAGGGAGTGAGCGATGCAGAGTAACTAACCGAGAAACAAACTCTGGGAAATGCCTCCATGGTGCGAGTCCATTTATTATGTAGGCAAGTGGGTTTTTATGGAGAAAGTAGAGCAGTGCATAAGGGAAGAGATCCAATAGCTTTGATCTATGCTTGCTGGACACTTCAATCAGCCTTTTTAAGGTTGCTAATCAGAGAGGAGTAGGTAAAGGTCAGAAAAGGCCCAACAGACAATGTTGGTTAACAAGGTTTTTGTAAAGACAGAGGAAGTGGATATTGTTCTGGCGGGCTTTTTGACTGGTATGCCAGGATCAGCCATTTAAAGGGCCACACACGCACGCATGTGGTATGGCCAAGATACTGACCTAGTGCAATGCTGAAGTTTACCTCCTTCTCCTGCCATCGGGATCCAGTAGCTACCAACAATATATGTGTAGAGACTTTTGTGTGTTATAGATTTAGTTAGGTGGATAGGTAATAGTACAGATCTTTATGTGTTTGCAGAAATCTTTACTCCCGTCTTCTGTATCCATCTCCCTTCTCCCTCCTTAATTAAAGCTCACCCTTTTACCCATTTCCCAGATCAGACCACTGTACCCTGATATTCCCCTCACCATTTCTCCTACCTTGGAAATTGTCCCTTTGTAATTTCCCAGATTCTGCAGTGCTATAGAATATGCACTTGTATCTGAATATTTGGAACTAGGAATGTCAGGTGAGAGAGAATATGTGACCTTTGTCTTTTTGAGTCTGGGTGACCTCACTCAATATAAACTTTCTAGTTCCATAAATTTACCTGCAAAGGCCATGATTTCACTTTTCTTTATAGCTGAATAGTATTCCATAGTGAATTTCAAGGTGTTTTTGTATTTCTGTGAAAAATAAAATAGAGATTTTGGTGGTGATTCCACTGAATCTGTACATAGCTTCTGGTAAAATGGTTATTTTCACAATATTTATTCTACCAATCCATTAGCCTTTCCATTAACTATTATCTTTCTACATCTTTTTTCTTCAGATATTTACATTCTTTATTGTAGAGGTCTTTTACTTCCTTGGTTAGGTTTGTTCCTAGGTATTTTATTTCCTTTAAAACAATTGCGAATGGGAGGGTGTCCATGAACTCCTTGGTTGTTGGTTTGTAAAAGAGCCTTTTATTTGTGCAAGTAGATTCCATATTCTGTTGCATTGCTGAATTTGTTTTTCATTTCTATAAATTTTCTCGTAGAATTTTTGTGTCTATATTTTTTTCTGGTACAAGTTTGGAGACTTCTAGTGTAGAATTCCATACGATCTGCAAACAGGGTGAGTTTCATTTCTTTCCCCCTTACTCTTCCTTTAATTCGCTTCTCTTGTGTAATTTCTAAAGCTAGTACTTTGAACACAATACTGAAAAGGAGGGGGTGCAATGTGCAGCCCCGTCTCATTCTGGACCTCAGTGGGTTTCTTCAATGTTCTCTCTATTTGGGATGATGGTCACTGTGGATTTCATATATGTAGCTTTTATTGTGCTGAATGTTTACTTTAGCTGTACCTCTTCTAGGAGTTTTAGCATGAAAGTATATTGGCTTTTGTCATGGGCTTTTCGGCTTCTATTGAGATTATCGTTTGGTTTTGTCTTTTAAGTACATTTATGTAGTTTATTACATTTATTGACTTCAATTAAACTATCTGTGCATCTCTAGGGTAAAGCCAATTTGAGCATAGTAGATAATTTATTTTTTGTATGTTTGTATTCTGTTTGCAAGTATGTTATGAACATTTTGAATCTATGTCCATCAGGGATATTGGTCTGCAGTTTTATTTTTTGTGTATCTGTACCTGGACTGGTTTCAGTATTAGATTGATATTGACTTTATGGAAGGTGTTTGGGAATAATCTCTCAATATCTTTTTTTTTTTTTAATAGTTTAAAAAGGAGTGGCTGCAGATGTTCTTTAAAATTCTTTTAGAATTCTGTTGTGAATACATCTGAATCTGGACTTTTTTAAACTGGGAGACCTCTTATTGCTATTTCAATATCCTCATTTGTTATGAGTTTGTTTAGGTTTCTGACTTGTTCTTGGTTTACTTTTGGTGGAGTGGCTGAAAAACAAACAAACAAAAAACCAAAAATAAAACCATACCCAAAAGGAAAAAGAAAAAAACGATGACAGCAATAAAAACCCCACCAAACTATAACCAAATAAAAGCGCGCACACACACACACACACACACACACGACAAAAAACAAAAAAATAAAACTTGTAGGGTCCATTATATGTTGGTCAACCTATTCCTGAACATGAGGTCTGTCCTGGAGGGTTGATAAAGCCAGTGTCACTCTATTGGAGGAAACTGATTCTCCCTCTCCTAGCAGGCATAAGTAACAGTTAAGTTCTTAACCCTTACCCAGTAAAATGTAATAAAATGAACCAAAAAAATATCATAAAGAAGTTGGGCAGGACAAACCAACAAAAGGAAAAAAGCCCAAGAGAAGGAACAAGAATCAGAGACCCACTTGTTCACACATTCAGGAATCTCATAAAATACTAAACTGGAGGCCATAATATATACGCAAAGGTCCTGGTGCAGACCCACGAGGGACCTGTGCTTGCTGCTTCAGTCTCTGTGAGTTCATATGAGGTTTTTCATGTTGATTCAGAGGGCCTGGTTTTCCTAGTGTTCACAGTCTCCTCTGTCTCTTAACACTCTTTCTTTTGGCCTCTTCTTCTGTTGGATTTTCTGAACTCTGAGGGGAGGGATTTGATGGAAACATCTCATTTAGTGCTGAGTGTTCCAAGGTCCCTCACTCTGAGTGATGTCCAGCTATGGGTTTCTGCATTTGTTCCCTTCTGCTGCAGGAGGAAGCTTCTCTGCTGATAGCTGAGCAAGGCACTGACCTACGAGTATAGAAGAATATTATTAGGAGATTTTATATCACTACATTTTTCCTTTTTCAGATCAATATTACTTAGTTTTACCCTACATTCCTGAGTGAGCTAATCTCAGGCTCTTGCTCATTCAAGCAGTGCCCAGTATGGATATCACATGGAGTAGGCTTTAATTCAAATCAGCTGTTAGTTGTTACTTCACAAGCTTTGTGCCTCCATTACCCTAGCATATACTGCAGGCAGTACAGCATTGTAGATAAACAGTTTGTGCGTGACTTGCTGTTGACTTTTCTCTCCCGAAAGACAGCAGAATACATTCCTGTACCAGTGATCCTGGATATAGGGGTGAATGCTCTATGTAGGCAATGACTCAACATCTCCATGTTCAGTGAATTGTGTAGGTATTGTCTTCAACAAGAGGCCATGCTGTCAGTTTGTAGAAAACAGTCTATATTCTTTGCAAAGATTTGTGTCCCAGGATGTGGTCTATTTTAGAAAAACTTCCATGTGCTGTTTAGTAGGATGTCAATTTGGTGTTTGGGTAGAATATTCTCTAGGTGTCTGTTAAGTCCATTTGATGTAAGATGTCAATTAGTTCTGATGTTTCTCTGATCACGTTTTGATCCAGATGACATGTATTAGAGAAAGTGGAGTATTGAAATCATCTACTATTAATTTATTAACGTTAATCTCTGTACATAAATCCAATAGTAACATTTTTTTTTAACTTATAAAGTTGAGTACATCAGAATTTGGTGCATAAACATTTAAGATACTAATGTGTTAGTGGTTAAATGTTCCCTTTATTGGGATGAAGTTTCCCTTTTAATCTCTTCTAAGTGGATTTAGTTTGATGTCTACTGTTTTAGACATTAAGTATTAGGTATTAGATATTGCCTGACAGCTTCCCGGTCCCATTTGATCAGAGTACTTTTATCCATCCCTTTACTCTAAAAAGTTTCTCTCTCTAAAGCTAATACATTTTTCTTGTAGACAGCAGATGGATGGAGTTTTTCCTTTGTTATGTGTCTTTTAATTAGAGAATTGAGGCCATCAGTCTATAAAGTTATTGTTGAAATATTTGTGATAATTGTAGTCATTGTATAGTTGACTTTTGGTGTTATGTTCTAGAAGGTATTTTGTGTTTTAGTAATTATGGCATTGTATTTTTTCCAGCATTTCTCTACTATACTCAATCCTTTCTTTAGTCTGAAATATTGCTTCTAGTATTTTGTTTAGGTTCCGTTTATTTGTTTTATATACATTTTTATGCTGTTTATATAGTGGAAAGTTTTTTTTCCTCTTTCAATTAAAGTGGACAGTTTTGCTGTGTATATTAGTATAGTTATGCCATCGTAGTCTTTTAGGGCTTAGAATGCATAATTCGAGGCTGTTCTGACTTTGAAAATCTCCAATGAGGAAACAACTGTTATTCTGATTGATTTTCTTTTATATGTAATTTGTGGCTTTCAATATACTTTCTTTGTTCTGTATATTTAGTGCTTTACATATGATATGCCATGGTGATTTTCTTTTCTGGGCTTGTCTATTTGGTGTTCTGTGTGCTTCTTGTATCTGCATAGGTATGTGTTTCTTCAGTTTGGGAAAGTTTTCTTCCACGATCTTGTTGAAAATCTGGTCTATACCATTTACTTGGGATTCTTCCTCCTCATCTATGCCTATAATTTGAAAGTTTGATTTTCTCTTGGTGAGGCAAAATCCCTCTAAGTTTCTTTTCTGTGTGTTTTTAAATCTTTCACATATTTTGTTTATTTGGTGTAGAACCTCTATTTTGTCTTTGAGCAGTGATATGACATCTTCTGCTTGATTTCTGTAAAGCTTCTCTTTGAGTTTTCTAATTAAGTTAATGAATTTTAAAATGTTGCCTTCATTTCAGCTTGAGTCTTCTTCGGCAATTCTAGCTCCCTCTTGAATTCCATTCTCAAGTCCTGGATTGTCTCCATCATTTCTACCGACCTTACTTTTTTTCTTGGGCATGACTGAGGTATTTATTATCTTTAAGAACTTTCTCCTTAATTTTTTTGAGCTATTTCTTTGTGTCTTCTTTAAGCCCCTGGAATTCAGCTCTGTCTACTGCACAGCTTGGATTTGAACTTGATGTTTTTCTGCCTCAGCAACTGGAGCAGCTAGGACTATAGGCTTACAGTAGCACATGCATTCTCTCTCTCTCTCTCTCTCTCTCTCTCTCTCTCTCTGTCTCTCTCTCTCTCTCTCTCTCTCTCTCACACACACACACACACACACACACACGCAGCATATGGGAGGGGAGACAGTAATATCTTTATCAGTTCTCTGCAATGTTGTTTATCAATTTGAACAGAATAAATCTACTTTTATCATATTTCATTTATTTATTTGTGTGAAAGTGTATGTGTAGAGGGTGAGTACATGTCACAGCATTCATATGGTGAGTCAGGAAACAACTTAGAAGAGTTGGTTTTCTCTATCATGCAGATCCTGGGGACTAAATTCAGGTGATCAGATTTGGAACAAGACCCTTTGCCTGCTAAGATATCTCTGTGGCCCAAAATAAGTCTATTTTAAAAATACGTTCTCTAGGTAAAGTCTTCAACTTATCAATTCAGTACTGAAAGAATCTTAGGGATATAACAAAATTTCCTGAATTCAGTTCATTTCTTTCTCATTTACTATCCACAGTCTCCTTAGTACATGTGTATAACTATACTCATCAGGTAAATTATTTAATTTATTACTGATTCAGGTGAGTTTTAAGTACTATCTGCGTACTTTGACACATTTTTAGAAAACAAGGTTAAGGTTTTAATCTGTCAGGGTGATTTTCCACCTTGGTGAGGTTCTGTCTCAATTAGGAAGTACTGATGTACATTGATGAGCAGTCATAGTAGTTTGATGGAAGACTTTTAATTATAAAATGTGATTTGCACTTTGGGAAATCATAGACTCTGACAGATTGGTGTGCACATTTGAAAATAGGTAAGGCTGATATTAGATGAGTTGAACATTGCTCACATCTGTCTTTGGTCTGCTTTGCATTGGGAGGGGATGCCTTCTCAGAGAAATGTACTTTTCTTTATGGGAGTTTGAGAATATTACACACACACACACACACACACACACACACACACACACATACACACACACTGAGGACTATGGCAGATATTTCTCCACCACTCAAATTCATCATTAATAGATGTAAGTGGATCCAGTGTTCAGAACCTAAAAGGAATGCATGATTATACCTATCTAGAGAATTCTCACAGTTGAGGTTTATCATCAGAACACTGTTATGGCAGCAAGCCTATAGACCTGATCTGATCATCAACTGGAAAGGATGATGGAAGTTTTGTTGGGGACAGTAAAGGGGAAAAGGCTCTTTTTCATAAGAAGGCATAAAAGGCCAGGTGATTATGGTGCTTGCCTTTAATCCCAGCACTCCAGAGGTAGAGGCAGGCGGATCTCTGTGAGTTCGAGGTCAGCTCAATCTACAGAGTGAGTTCCAGGACAGCCAGAGTTACAACAGAGAAACCTTGTCTCAAAATAACAGAAAAAAAAGAAGAAGAAGAAAAAAGCAGAAAAGAGGGTTAGGGAGATGGCTCATATAAAAAAGTGCTTTTTTCTACAAGTATGAGGACTTAAGGTCAAGCCCCAGGTCCCACTTATAAAGGCATTCTGTCACATGCTTATAATCCCAGCACTGAGAAGGCATAGACGGACAGAACTCTGGGATCCTGGGATGTGCTGATCTAAGCAGTGAGCTTCAGGCAAATGAGAGAATGTGTTTCAAAAAACAAGGTATATACTACCAAATGGAAAAACCCTTCTCAGGCCTCCACTTGCACATAGGTGCATAAGTATACATTTTCACATGTTACCCTATCCCTACATGAGCAAAATGTGAAAATGATATCATGGTTTATATCTATCTATATATCATCTATCTATCTATCTATCTATCTATCTATCTACCTATCTATCTATCATCTATCTATCTGTCATCTATCCTTACAAGTTTCTTAAAATCACATTGAATCAGAGACTGTAATAAATGGTTACAGATGTGCTTTGATATATTTAGTACAAGTCTGAGACTAACCCTGAGCTAACACAAAATATGTTGTCATGTGTCCATAGGTGACTGCTTTTTAAATAATAATGTTTTATCTTTTTCTAATGCTTTCACTTGACAAAGAGAGTAAGATGAGTGAACAAAAGATAGAAATTAGAAATGGAATTATATAATTTGTGAAAGATATATGTTTATGACACTAACAAATAAGATCAATAATTTTAGCTAATGACATTTTAAAAATTGGAATATAGTTAATTAATATAGAATAGTTTTATATTCCCCTCACCCTGTGTATGTGTGTGCACAGGAGTGCACATGTACATGCATGTTGTAGAAGTCAGAGGGCAACTTGAGGGAGTTGGTTTTCTCTTTCAACTATGTGGGTCCTGGGGATCAAACTCAGATTGTCAGACTTTGGTTGCAAGTGCTTTACCCACTGAGTCATCACATCAGTCCTAATATCTGACTATTTTCTAATAAGGAATTTAAATTCAGAAAGTATGATATCCATTGAAGACTTTCATGATTGGCCAAACTGATGTTTGGTTTCCCATTAGTGACTTGCAACTCTTCAATTACTTTTAGAACTTTAGACATAAATTCCTAATGGTGACGTCTTATCTTGCGGAATGTGAATGTTTGGTGGGTGACAGCTCAGCAAGATTCACACAGGCTATGAAATATTTTTGGAGCCCTGTGTGGTCCTTGGCGTTTTACAGTAATCTATGTGGACACAGGAGTTTGGGATTTTGACTTCCTATGTGTAGCTCCTGACTTGGTATTAACCTCCCTTCTGAGTTACGCACTCTAGACACAAGGAATGAATTGTGATGTCTTAGAGATATGTATGTCTTTCTGGTATCTAATGACTCATAAAATTCTCATAAAGTTCAGCCAGGAGAAGAGTAGTCTGAGGTAGTATTGCATCTGCAGACTCCCCAGCATATCTAGTAACAATTCTCTTAAGTTTTCATCTGATCATAGTGACAATAGGACCACATGAAAACTAGAGTACTATTGGGATTTTAGCTCCTTAAAGATAAAGGAGAAATTATTTGTAGTTTAGTGCTTTTTGAACAATACAAGTAGATGATTTGCTCTGTAAATCTTTGGATTAATATCAACCAAATTCTCTTATCATTAGAAAGCAACTCCCTTTGAATTCCTAAAATTTTTATACTTGAAATGCTTCTGTAATCAATGTGTTATTGTCTTAGTCTCTCTCCCTCCCTCCCCCTCTCCTCCCTCCCCCCCTCTCTCTCCCCAACCCCTGTGGTGTGTGTGTGTGTATTTAATACATGGCCAGATGATGAACACCTGCTAAACAGATAGCTACCAGTGAGCTATACCTCAGTGAGAATAAATTTTATGCCCACACCTTCCCTAATTGAGAAACAAGTTCTGTATATCACAAATGTCTTATTTGGTGACCTGCTTAGATTCAATATATCTATAAATATGAACAACTTAGGATACTGGATATATTTGCAATCTGAAGACCCATAGTTTGATGCAAACATTTTGTAATGAGTTAAATGACTACTTCATGTAACTTAAAAATATTCCCTTGTCATATATTGCAACAATTGAGAATGGAAATACATGTTCATGTTTTTAAAAGAAGTAAAGACCTTAATGTTAGCTTTCATAGCAAACATACATTGGATATAGTAGAAAAAGGCCTCTCCTGACTCTAGAAATTGAAGATAGACATTTTAAACTTTAGAGTCACGGATGCAAAAGTAATAATTATAATTCATTGTAGTTTTGAAGTAATTTTTATTTAATCTGAAAATACTTTCACCCTACTACATTTAATTTCTTTAAGGAAGGAAAAGCTAATTATTATGTTCTATTATATTTGAAAATGGGTTTAAACTAAAAGCAGCAAAGTAAATTATTTATCAAAACTGGGGTGTATGGTGATACAGGTCAAAGGGTATATAAATTAAAGTACACAGAGGATAAATTCAAAAAATCTATTGTTGAACAACGTCACTATAATCAATAAAAACATATTATGTATTTGAAAATCACCAAGGAGTAGATACTAAATATTTTCATCAAAAAATATTATATATGCAAATGAACTTAACCATTGAATAGTGCTTTACATCATATATGTATGCATAATTAATTTTTGTTAGTAAAAATTGAACTAGCTAGAAAAAGCCAAGCAAAAGAAGCACAACCGATAAATGTTAGTTTGTCAAAAAGATTATCATAGTAATATGAAGACATCGTTTTTGAGAATACAACTGTATATATTTAAACATATGCAACTTTACTTAGAACATTTCCAGTGAGAAAACAGATCCACATACTAATGTATTCACTATATCGAGGGAAAATACAACATGTGTTGTTTATTCAGAACTATGGATATTGAAATCTTTGATTGAAATTCCTATTCTCATTTGTGCAAGCTGTGGAGTTTACACGGGCTGGAACAGGTTGTACAGTCTTAGCAGGACTAGTCAGGAAGAAGACTTTCTGATAGATTTCAGCCACCACCATTCTTGTTATGTCACTGCAATCAATGTATGAAGAGAAATTTCTTCCAGATGAGATTCATCATAAGTCTCAAGCAATATCTGCAAATGTTAGCATTAATATTCTTTCATGGCATTTTAGATTTTATTTCTAACATTTATTAAATGGCAGACCTGGGAAGATTGGTAAGCATGAAGGTCTGAGTTCAATCCCTAGAATCCATACAGAAGGCTGGACATGGTGGCATGTGCTTATAATCCCAGCACAAGAGAGGCTGAGACAATAAAATGTTTTATGTTCACTAACAAGCCAACTGAACCTAATGGTGAGCCTTAGGTCTCAGTGAAAGACCCTGCCACAAAGAACAAGGTGGATGGCTTCTGAATAATAACTCTTGATGTTGACATATACAGGGACATATACACATGTGTGAACCAAGATACACATGCACCTGCACACATATGGAAGCATACACACACACACACACACATATTCCCCTCATACACCCTCACTGATTATGGAGAGATAATGTCAACATCCCCATTAAAATCAATGAATTGAATGAGTGGTTGTATTTTACATATTAAATTCACTCTAGAAGACTCAGAGTTCATGCATTAGTCTCCAAAGAGGAAATAGAATACATAGATGCTATGGTTTGGAAGCTAAATGATCACCCATAGGATCCTGTATTTAGGGCACGATCTCCAATATGGAACCTTTAAGAAATAGTAAAACCTTTAGGAAACGGTGACCAATGGGAGGACCTTAGACTTTTGAGAGTATGCTCTCCAAAGAAATTGTGAACTGGGATGTTACAAACACATACACTTGTAATTCCAGCACTCAAGAATGGTATGTAACAGGATCCCAAGTTTTAGGCCCAATGAAATACAGAGTGAGACTGTTCCAAACATCTTACAAAAAAGCATTGGTTGTAGACTCTTGCCTATACTTTTGTTTCCTTTCTGGAATATAACCTCTCAGATTTGCACTCTTGTTGTGGTGTACTGACCTCCTCAGAGGACAAAACTATGGGGGCCACCAAAAACTGGAAGTTTCAGAGCTATTATATGAAACAACTTTGCTTCATTTCTAAAGTAGCCAATGTGAGGTATTTATAGTGACTCAAAAGTGACTAATAAATAAGAGGGCTAAGACCTTTTTAAATTTAGATTGATGTGGTGGTTTGATATTACCCCAATGGACTCAAATGTTTGAACACTTGATCTGCCATTGGTAGAGCTTCTTGTGGAAGTGGTACAGCCTTGCTAAACAGAGTTTGTCAACTGGGATGAGTGTGAGCTTTGAGAGCCTCTCCAAATTTTGAGTTTGCTCTGTGCTTCTTGTGTGACATTGAAAATATGATCTCTCAGCTTCCTGCTCTAGCTACGCCCCACTTAACATTTATACTCTCCTTCTGGAAACATAATCAGAAATAAATTCTTTCATCTATCACTTTGGGTCATGATGTTTTAACATAGCAACAGAAAAGTAACCAATATGAGTGTTAAATAGCTAAATAAATTTAATAGAAAATCCAAGTCTACTGATGCCCAGAACCACTCATGCTTCCAACAAGAGCTGGTTGCTGTTGCTGGTATCTTTAGCTTTTGAAATAGGCTGTAAGTGCCAAATGTCTCATACTTCTAAAAGATAAGTTATGTTGGTTGGAAGAATTTACCACAACATATTTTCATTTTAAGGCTTATTTATTTTTATTTTTAGATGTCTGTGTATGTGTTTGTCTGAGTGATAGCATATGTACATGAGTGCAGTTGCCTACAGTAGCCCCTGGAGCTAGAGATACAGGCAGTTATGAGATTCTAGATATGGGTTCTAGTAACAAAACCCATATCAAAACAAAACAAAAACTTTTGCAAAAACAGTATGCACTTTTAACCATTGAACCATATCTCCAGCCCATATCATCTTTTGATATGAACACATTTATAGACAATGGAAAGGAAAAGTGGCCTTCAGCCTAGCACAAAAGGACACCTGATATTTTGACTTTAAGAGAAATGCTGGCTCACCATTGAAAACATTAGTGTTTTACAGATTTTATGCTTTATTTAAAATGGAAACTCTGTGTTGATATTTTTAAATTAATAAGGATCTCTCTCAGAATAATTGCTTTATGAAGGGAGGAGGGGATGTCAAGATGTATTGTATGAGTTTTATGAGAGAGGAAAAATAAAAAAATAAAAAAGAGAACTAGCAGCACATTTTCTGTGTCAGAATTTAATCATATACTTTACTAGACAGTAAGGAAGAATATAACTTTTATAAGGTCTGAAGTTTTATGTTCCTGTTACTATTTAATGTGGACATAAGAACTGAGGTACAGAGGAGTTTGAAATATATAGTTTTGTTAAAGTTCACTTGGATACTGCCAGTAAAAGAAACCCTTAAGGAAATAGAAGAATAAGTAATGGAGTCAAGAACATTGACTGGATACCTTTAGTGTTCCTGTCAGTAACAGCACCATGAGAAATAGGAGATAGCTCATCAATGTATGTCATTTACTGCTTATTGGATATTTCCTGAGTGCCTCTCATGTGGAACAGAAAAAAAGGTATAAAAGGAGCCATATATACTTAGACTTGTTAGAAAACTTTAATCTTGTTGGAAGAGACAAGACATTGGATCACCAACCTCAAACCCAGGAGGTCTCCAAGATAGAAGTGTGAGCCAGTGCAGGCATGAGGCAATAAGTTCTGGAAGAAAGAAGTCAGAAAAGCAGAGAGAAGTGGACAAGTAAAACCTACAATGGAGGTTAACATGTATTTGCATTCTAAAGGAGATTGGTCTAAATTCTATTCTTGAAAATTGGAATGTTGTATAGTGTTGAGAAAATATATGCAGAGAAATTATGGCTGCTCATTGTTTTACTCTATTATTAATTGTTAAGAAATTGAGGGTAGAACATTGGTTTTCAAAGATGGGAAAGACTAAGACTGGGGAGGGTTCACAGGGTACTAAAGTTTTTGTAGGTAGGAGAAATAAGTTCTGCTGTTTTGTTGTTTAGATAACAATTGCTGTATAATTTTAAAAAGCTATAAGAAAGAATCTTGAATGTGTTACACCAAGAAATGATAAATAATTGAGGGCAGAGGTATGTTTACTATTGATTAAGTATTGCACAAAGTACATCTGTACTGAAATATCACACGATGCTCTATAAATACATACAGCTTTTATGTACCAATTAAAATTAGCTTATAACCTGTCATTTAAAAATGTTTTATATAGGTTAAATTTTATCTGTCTTTGGTGATTCTAAAGTACCCTAGTGCCTACAAATATCTTAGGATTTTATTATGTTGAGATAATCTAGTTCTGTATCTTTGTCATTCACTCTACCATATGTTTCTGAAAGGTAGCAAATCTCTGATTTGTATGTATGTATGTGTTCATTGATTCCCAGAGAATGTAGTGTGATTAATAATCTTAATCATCAGCTTAATGGGATTTAGAACCACCAGGAAAACAAGCTTCAGAGAATGATCATGAGGGAGTTTCTAAATGATATTCATTGAGAGGAGGAGACTCCTGAATGTTAGTTGCACAATTCCATACTCTGGGCTCCTACATTGAATAAGGAGGAGAAATGAGGTGATCATCAGCATTCATTTCTGTCTGCTCTCTGGCTATGGATACACTGTGACCAGCTGTCTCATGATCCTGCTACTGTGATTTCCTTTCTGTAGAGGGCCATGTCTTCAAATTGTGAATCAAAATAAACCCCCTTTCCATTTATCTATCTATCTATCTATCTATCTATCTATCTATCTATCTATCTATTTTTATTATTTATTATTTGTTTTAAATTTGCATACATATAGTGGACTTTGATCAAAGAACACCTATTATCTCTATTCCACTTCTTCTCATATACCCTCCATTAGTTTTTCCTCCCAAGTTCATGTGCTTCCTTTTTAAAAGCCTTCAGAGTCCACTTTGTGCTGCCAGTATGTGTGTGGATGTAGAGTCATCTACTGGATATTGAGTAGCCTCACAGGGAAAACATCCCCAAAGAAAACTGAGTCCTCCAGCAGCCATCAATTGTCAAAAGATCTCAGCTAGAAGTAAGACATCATGATTTCCTCTCTTGTCACTTATCCATTCTGGGATTTGAGAGGATATGATCTTGTACAGGTCTTGTGTCTTTAGTCACAGTTGTTTTGAGTTTATGTGTGTAACAATACTGGCATGCCTAGCAAATACAGCCATGGTGAAGAGGTACACTACCTCTGATTCTTACAATCTTTTCCACCACCTCTTCTGTGATGATCTATGAGCCCTGGGTTGAGATATGTGATACAGATGGCCCATTTAGAGGTGAGCATTCCATAGCTTCTTATTCTCTGCATACGAACCAACTGTATGATCTCTGTATTAACTACCACCTGCTTCAAAAAGAAGCCTCTCTAATGAAGCTTGTGAGATGCACTAATCTATGGCTAATAAGAACTCATGTAGAAGTTTATTACTATGTCAATTTAGCAAAATGATAATATTAGGCTCTTCCCTAGGGCCTATGACCCAGCCAGCCACTGGTCTTGATAATAGTACCCAGATAATAGGAATGTATTCCATCTTGTGGAACAGGCTTTACATAAAATCAGAAAGTTGTTGTTTATTCCCATAATATTCATGCTGCTATACCAGTGGATACATCAACCCATCAGTCTTCTATTGTAGCTCACGGGAGTCACAGCTGGATATTACTGTAAATTACATCTTCCAGCATATGAAAGGTAGCTGATGGGGATAACGCTTCCCTTTTGTGTTCACAATGTCCTATGACTCAGGCATGTTGTGTCTTCAGCAATAGGTTCTTAAATCTTCCTTGAGTTGTGTCTTAAGTTTGCTTTCTGTTGATGTTATAAATGCCATGAAAAGAAGCAACTTTGGAAGAATGTCTATTTCAGCTCATAGGTTATAATCCATCATGAAGGGATGCCAAGACAAGTTCAAGGCAGGACGTAGAAGCAGAAACCACTGATGACTTATAAACATGTTTCCTCTGGCTAGCTTACTTATCTTTCTTATAAAGCCCAGGCCTACCCCTCCTAGGGATGGCACATCCCACAGTGGGTTCCTATACTAATTGGTAAGTAAGAACAGGTCTCACAGATATGCCCACAGGCCAATATGATTGGAGTAATTCTTCAGTTGACGTTCCTTACTCCCAGATATGTCTAGGTTTGTGTCAATTATATAGAAAATAAAGAACACACTTCTTATCAAATATTTTATTATAGCAACAAGAAAGGAACTATATCATAAACTCATATTTCAAAATGGATCTCAAATAATCAAGGAAACCACCAAAAACTGTATGTTGAACAAAAAATAAGTTGAAATTTAATTTCAAAGTCTTTGAGATGCTAATAGCCACAATCTTTTTACTAAAGCATGTGGTTGCCAAAACATACTTAAAATATGTATAGTCAGTATAATCTTTCAGCCCTGAGCCTCTTGACCATGTTCCATGTATATCTATTACATGTTGATCTTGGATCCATCATTAAAATAACAGTATTCAATGACAACTACAGAGGAAAGCCAAGGATAGTTGAATATCTAGGCAAGAGCTCAATGGGCATAGCCAGATGTGTTTGTCACCTTGAAAAAGAATTATAGAATTTTAGAAGAGGAACAATGGTGCAGCTATCCTGTGTCCATGTCTACTGTGAGGACTCCATCACACACTGGCAACTCTGTTCAGAGATATTAGAAACTCTGAGTGAGTCAATTTTAGAAACAAGAGAAAATTTTAAGGCCAATATTTACCAAGTATTTTTCCTCACTCAGATCCATGGGAAAATAACTACCAGACTTTATATCCTGTTGTGTGGGGAATGTTATGAAATGGGACCTCCTCAGACATTGGCTTCATTGTGCAGCATTGTTTTATACTGATTCTGGGAGCCAAATCATTAGCATGGAACATATTCAGAGTAAGCCTGTGTGTCTCCCCTGTGTTCTTGGAAAGAATAGTTTCTGAGGGCCGATGACAGTTGAACAATTACATTTAGATTCTCAGGCAGAAACAGATGGTAAGCAGGCATGAGCAGTTCCCGCACTCTTCCTTATTATATTTCAAACAGTGATTGAAGACAACCCATATTGTCTTTCACAGGTAGATCCTATATTGCAATATTTATGTATATTAATATAAAGGGATACAAATGAAAAGGCCTGAAAAATTATAATGGAGAGCTAAAGGGGACTAAAAAGAGACTCCAAGGAAGAGGGAATTGCAAAGAGGACACATGTGACAGCAAATTAGAAAGGAGATGAGGTGGCCGATGAAGGGCAGGAGAGGGGAGGGCTGGGAGGATGCAGAAGGCAGAAGCATAGATTTAACAAAAACACATGGTTTCTAAGTGTCAATACAGGGCCAGTAGAGTATCTTAGTGGCTAAAGTGCTGACTGCCAAGCCTATGAACTGAGTTCTATCCCTGGGACACACATGGTAGATGGAGAGAATTGACTCCCACAAGATGTTTTCTGCTCTCCACATGGAGGTGTGTACATGTGTGTATGTCTGCCCCTTTGCTCAATAAACAAACAAATAAATAAATGCAATAAAGGTGTTTAAAAAAGAAAATTCTAGTTAATAATTTGTATACATATATATTTATATTTATATTATTTATATTTGAGACAGTGTTTCTCTGTGGTAACTCTGGCTGTCCTGGAACTCACTCTGTAGACCAGGCTGGCCTCAAACTCATGGAGAACCTTCTGCCTCTGCTTCCAAGTGCTGGATTAAATGTGTGGGCCACCACTGCCCAATACAAAATATATTTTAAAGTCCCTTAAAAATAAATGAATCAACTATTTAGGCTGTTTCCAATTCTTCTGGTAGCCAGGGAGGCACTGATATTGTGTGATGCTATTACATGATCTGTTTACCCAAATCAACAAGTTGCTTATGAACAGTGCATACAGTTTTTATATTTGCAAAACGTAAAGGAATTCCTGTGGCTTATAAAGAAAACAAATTTGGTGTGCAGTAATTCAAATTGGCATGCAATGAAACAAATTAGGCATTAGGATTGCAAAGAAGGAGAAGCCTGGCTGCTGTAAAACCATCATCTCTGTGTAGCTGAGCCTGGGCAAACAGAAACACAGGCTTTTGATTCCCAATCACCTACAAGAATTTGTCTTAAATACCTGAGCAAAAGCTTCCATCCAGTTTCCTTCAGTCATTATAATAAACCTACCAGTCCAATCACCTTCGAGTTAAAGATGATGGGGCTTTTCGTAATATAAAACAGTACCTGTTTATGGCTTCTCTATCAAATGGAAATTTTGCATGTTTCTCTGAGTGCAGTTACATTAAGCCCATGAAAGTCCACAGAGATAGCTTATTCAAGGGATCATATAATTTTAGTTTATTAGCATTATAGGAAATCTTGTAATGAGCTTTCCATTTTTTATTTAGAAACTCCAGTACTGTTCCAAGCACTGAGTGTTCTGAACATCAGAGAGAGAACTGTGAATAGGGTTCACGACAGAACAAGCAGGCAGTATTGTATAAAGAGACACATGGTGGAGATCATTTCAGCTTGTAAATTTGTTAAATAAAATGAAAAATTAAGGGATGGAGATGTAGTTCAGTTGTTAGAGGGCTTGCCTCATGTTTATATGTCCTGTGTTCAATCCCCAGCACCACAGGAATCAGGCATGGAGGTGCGTACACACCTGTGATTCTAGCACTTAGAAGGTGGAAGCAGGTGGGTCAGCTCAAGATCATATTCAGTGGCATATTAAGCTTAGTGAGCTCAAGGCCAGCTGGGCTATATGAGATGCTATCTGAAAGAGGAAGGGGAGGAGAGGGAGAGACTGAGAACACAAGAGAATGAGTGCATTTAAATATGAATTTTTGGCATTTTGTATAAAGTCGGTCTGCTTCAAGGAACCAGTGGAAGGAAAATCATAATCGTAACTATTTGTGAGTCTACTACTTCAAGTATAAAAATACTAAAGTTCAGTATTCATCTCTTATTTTCTGAAGAAGAGTTCATCGTTTTGCTGATTTTACCCTTTGTACAAGCTAGTATTGATTATTGTCAGTACATGCAGGTTAATGAAATACAGCGTGCTATTCCTGTACTCTTAACTCTTTTATTGAGGTATATGTCCTATGCTCATTACTACAGTGATTGACACAATGGTAGGAGAGGTGTCACAGAAAATTCTTAGTATTTATTTGAAAGCTCCTTGCAGATGATGAAGACGATGACAGTGATGATGACAATAAAGATAGTTATTATGATGGGTGGTGTGATAATGACGATAATGATGGGTGGTGGTGATCATGATGAAGGTGGTGATAACGGTGGTGGTACTGATGCTGGTGGTGTTGGTGTTCATGAGGAAGATGCTGCTGCTGTTGGTGATAATGATGGTGGTGATGAAAATGATGACGACAGTGACTATTACAGTTGCAGTGTTGGGGATCAAATCCAGAGTCTTGTGAATGCACTTTACCACTGAGTTTCTACTCCAGGCCTATAGTTTATTTTTAATGCAGACTCCTACAAACCTTACACTGGATGCTATGATTTATTGCAGTTTAAAGAAGTTCAATGTCATGCTGATTTTTCAAAAATAATCAGAAGATAATAAGAGGAATTCATACCTTCTACATTTCCATCTTACCAACTTCTGTTTTCTAAGTACTAGAATAAAGATGGTTGACTTGAGGCAAGTTGCTATCTGTACTCACACAAATAAACATGTTTAAACACCATATGCCAGTTTCTTTTCATACTCAAGAGACCAGATGTTTGATTAATCTTCTTTCCTTTCGAAATCAGTGTTTTTACATAAACACAAATATGGCCGATTTAATTACGTAAATAGGAAACAGTGACTTTTCAGTATAACCCAACTTGTTTTGATATTGATTCCAACATCAACTAGATCTACTCACTTTCCATAACTAATACAACCTTGGGAACACATATCATCATCATGAGAGGGATATTAAATGAGTATCAGTAGAGCTGTGGTAAAAACTTAATAGGAAATACAACAGTTTCTTAGCACAATCCATGGAGAAAGAAAATATCTACTAACTTATTCTACTAGGCACACTAGAGGATTTGGTGATTGTTTTTTCACAGCATATTTGGTACCACACCTTCATCATGAAGTAAGCAAAACTGCCAAATCCCACCAAAGGAGAACTTATTTACAAACTGAAAACTCATCCCAGAGATGTTTCCGAACTACTTAGACTCTGTACATTCAAACATATATTACTTCATCCAACAAAAAATATTATTGACTAAAATGGGTCTAGGCACAAGACTGAAGGGATACCATAACTTACTAACTGCCTAAGGAAAAGACATGAATTATCACAGCTAAAAGAGAAAGGCAGGGTTTATTTTGACCATAGTTCCAGAGTATAGTCAATGGGGCTTGAAGCCCAAATGTAGATTGGTGATTGATAGGCATAGAGAAAGTTAAGTAAGAATACTATTTAATGGGTACAAGGCTTGATTTTGGAGAGATTAAAATATTTGGAATTATATAGATGTGGTGATTATTCAACCTTTTTAATGTACTAAATATTTCTACCTTTAACAACAGACTACTAATTACTTGAATTTCTCTCAGTGGTTGAGGGAGGAACTGGAGAGATGGCTTAGTTGTAGAGAGTGTTTGATGGTCTTAAAGAAGACTGGAGTTCAGGTCCCAGAACCAATACTGTATGACTCACAATTATCTGTAACTCCAATTCCAGGGGATATGATGCCCGCTTCTGATCTCCACAGGCCTTCATATACATGAGATATATAGATACACATAGATACATGTAAATAAAAATAAAATAAAATTGGAAAAATTGTCATGAGAATTTTAGTTCATTAAAATAAAAAGTTTGTCTGATTTGAATATCATCTTTATAACGTGGAATTAGATATTGTAACTGTGATTTATGTAAATTTACTAACTATTCTTACTGGTCATTTGCACAATTGTTATGAGTTTGGGTACATCATGAGATTTTCATCTGGTCAAATAGAAGAAGCTATTTGTAGGCATGAGGTATGTTCTGGAAAAGGTAGTTGACAGGGATGGTGGTCACATAGTACATAAACATGGGAAGATTCAGAGGAGCAAACTTTGGGAAGAGCATGCATGGGGGTGGGGAAGTCACACAATGGACAGAGTGCTGAATTAGCATGCACAGTCTCCTGAGTTGGATCCCAGAATTGCATAAATCAGCAGTGGTAGCACATACCTGCCATCCCAACACTTGAGAGGTAGAGGCAGGAAGATTACAAATTCAAGGTCTTCCTTGGTCACATAGCATGTTTTAGGCTGGTTTGTAAAACATAAGACCCCATCTTTTAAAAAGTAATACAGATAGGAGTCAATTAAAATTTTTAAAAAATTTTGTGAGTCTTTCATACTTTTTTTTATAGGAGTATTCATTTACATATAAACTTTCTTTACTAACAACGTTTCTTGGTAATCTGCTCCTTATTACTGGGAAATTGTTAGTGCCCTCTACCTCCTCTTTCTGTCTCTTCGTCTCTCTCTCTCTCTCTTTCTCTGTGTACACATGTGTGCTGGTCAATTTGAAAATTTTGATGGTGCTTTTCACATTTTTATGATGGATTGAGGAAAACATCTAACTAGGTTCTCAGCAATGCTCAGAGATGAAGCTCCTTGCACCTGTGGTTTGTTCATTCCATCCCGTGATTCTCACGTTTCACAAGGTATTTATCCACTAATTCTTTTCCCCTGTTTCTGGGTATCATATTTCATCATAAACATCAAATATGACTTTTTAATTGAAAATTTCTGGCATGAGGCTCAATGCAGTGGGAAGAGAGTATTTTCCTAATTATTTGAGAAATAGGCTTTATCAATATACTTATGGGAATCATTTTACATTTCCAACCTACCAATAGGTTACAATACATTTGCTTGGGCATGAGATTGTCATTGTGAATTGGGTCAGAAGAAAGGCGTGATATACCCAGTCTGATCTCATTGATAGCACATACAAGGCCACCAGTGTTTCTCATCTTATGAAAACATACCTTGGGACAGCATTTATTGTGCATGTCTCCTCTGTTATCTTTATTTTAAAGACTGAAGTTTCTCCAATGTTCTGCTAGAGGAAAGAGTCAGATGCTTAAAAATCTAAATCAATAAAATCTTTAGTGAGACGTCCTACAGCAAGGCTTGGGGAATGGCTCAGTTGGTAAAGTGAGTATAAGGACCACAACTTGATCCCCAGAATCCACATTTTAAAAGCCTGATCTGGTGACACGTGCCTGTAATTTCAGTGTTGTCATGGCTGAGACAGGCAGATCCCTGGCTGACTAGCTAGCAGCCTACTGTATTTGGCAAGTTCCAAGACAGTAAGGAATCTGTCTTGGGGGGAAAATGGGGGAAAGGGGGGAAAAGATGATGAAGATGAGGATGAGAAGGAAGAGTAGACAGTGCCTAAAAAATGAAAATGACATCTATTTTTGACCTGTGACCTACCCATACATAAGTACACATGTGCACTCACACATATGCACACATACACACACACACACACAAACATATATATACATCATACACAAAAATTCATAGAGCAGAAATATTTATACAGGATCAAAATAAATATTTCCTGAAATGGTTATTGGTAGACAATCTTGTTTCAATTTACACACTTTTAATTTAGTGATCTCCCTTGTTTTAATAAACTCTGATGATTATTTATGCATGATGCATGCTCTACGACTCTCTGTCAAAGCCTGTCTGTGTTGTACTAATCTTGGATTATTTTCTGGATTCTAGAATGCTGGTGAGGTCATTCTTCAGACTGAGAAGACATAATAGTCCAAATGACCTCAGCGATTTCTTGCCTTGCCATCTTTATCTCTAGAATAGTCTTTCTGATTTTTATCTGTTGCTGCTACTAACTTAAACTCCACACCTAGCCATTCATCAATGTCTTCTCTTGGAAATACATTAGTATAGATGATATCTATTTATAAGTGGTTAACCATAATTTGATGTAAACTATGATTGTATCCTAAATGTCTTCCAAAGTCCACATGTTAAGGCTTGTTGCACTTTTGAGAGATAGTTAAAATTTTAGAACATGGAGCCTGTTAGACAGTCATCAGGACATTGAGACCATGCCTGATAAAGGGATTTAATTTCCATTTTGGCAAATTATTAAATATTGATCATGTTCCTCTTTATCATGAGATGAAAATAGTTTTATAAAATTCACAATTCATATTCCCCTCCCACATGTACTATTCCTGTAGAGGGACATTCCTCTACAGGAATAGTACATGCTCTTAGCCACTGAGTCATCTCTTCAGCATAGTATGAAAATCTTATCATTTAAACTCAAATCCCTTAACACTCTTGGGAGTTCTAAAGAGCTCCTGTTCATTTGAGCTATATTTATCTCTGTAATATAATCATGGACTCTCAGCAACTGATGGTGCCTGCACTGGGTTGCATAAGACTAGACCCATGAACAGCCGGACATAGAGAAGAGGAGCAGAGATCCTTACTCTTCCTCCTTAGACTATGTTCTACCTCTGGATTCATGGAGAGTAGAATCATTGTCTTCTGTTGTGTATTGACAGGTGACCCCACCAGGTTCTAATGGACAATCTCAGTTGAATGGTCACATAAATGACCCTAGTGAGTCTAAATGGATCACATACTAACATGCACAAGAAAGCACAATAGTTATGAATCTTGGAAAGGGACTGGTAGTGAGAGGGTGATCCTGTGTGAGGGAGATAAGAGAGAATAGGAGGAGGGAACAACTAGAATGCATTGTATGCATATATGGAATTGTCAAAGAACTTGAAAAATATTCTTAAAAGATGTATATATATAATATTCTCATTATTATGTAATTAGTGAGCTCATTATATGTTACAAATACTTTTATGAAGCACAATTTTCAGGAGTAGTAGTAGGAATAATTGTTTAACCTTTAATAAACACATTATTATATTTTTCTAGGCACAATTTTTTGTGATTTCAACCAGATACACCGTTTGACCTTTGTTAAGCCCAGTGCAGAAACCAAATAGAATGAGAATGGAAAGATAGTAATTTATTTTGTCAGTAGTACTGACCTCATAAATCCTTGAAAAGTCCTCAGGGGTCATTAGAGAGCATCATAATGAATTCTGAGAATGGATGTACTCGGTAACATAACAGTACTTTACCTTACTTTCACTTGAGATATACCCCATCTGTCTTCAAATCTTAGTAAAGGCAAGCTTGTTTCTTGAGTACCCCTGGTGTGAAGGTGACCCCAAAGAATAGAACAGCTTGAAACATAATAATTAATAATCTTCTGTTAAGAGTTCAATGATTTGAGAATTTGGGGGGGTCAATTTATCCATTCTTTCAGTTTTGTATATTGATAACTGTTGGTTTTTATTGCTGCTTGTCTTGGGTAAGGCCTAGAATTGTCTGCCTTGTGGATGTCTACAAAACAAGAATTGGTCTGCATGGCCATCAGGAGGGCTGACTTGGATCAAGGTGTTGCTTTGTGTTGGTTAGACAGGAACTATTCCATACATTTCCTATTGGTTTTCTGTTCAGAGACAAACTATCAGTATGGCCCATAGGAAAGACAACTGTTAAAGGTTTAAGCAAGTGTGCGTGCTCAGTCCTAAGGGCAACATCTGTGTCAAGCTTAGGAAAGAAAAAGAGAGTTAAACCATCAACACCCAGGCTTGGGTGGAGATGGAGCCAAGGTGGCAATACCTCACCATGATGAACTATTTTTTACTGATAAGGGAAATGGGAGTCACTAATTTTCAATTTGGACTCAAATAACCCTTCTGTGAAGTCTCCTCAGTTGGTGTGGTGCACATCCTCACTTCAGAGCTGTGGAGGTGAAGAACCGTCCTAATTAAAACATGCAAGCATTTTCATTTTGTTGTGTGTGTCTTCTGCAGCAATGGGAACCCATCTGATGGCTGCTGCTATTGAAGGCTTGCTATCTCTTGATATCTCTCCTCTGTGAATTCTAACAGTGTGCTGTATTGCAAGCTTCACACCTAATTGCTACATGTATTTTGTTATCTTTAAACTGTGTCTGAAATAGGGATCCTGTGCATTTCATTTTAAATAGCTTTCTAAAGTATAAGCTTAGATTAATTTTTTTAAAAAAAGATTTTTGTTTATGTGCATATGTGTGCCTGCATGAGTTTATGTGCACCACGTGGGTGAAAGCATTGGCAGAGCCAGAAAATGCATTACACCGTCTGGAACTGGAATTACAGATGATTGCAAATTGTCTGATGTGAGTTCTGGGAAGCAAGTCCAGGTCTACTACAAGAACAGTAAATGTTTTCTCTCCCTCTCCCTACCCTCTGTGTGTGTGTGTGTGTGTGTGTGTGTGTGTCTGTCCGTCTGTCTGCATCTATGATTTCTCTCCCACTCTCTCTCTCTCTCTCTCTCTTTCTCTATCTCTCTCTTTCTCCCTCTTTCTCTCTCTCTCTGTTTATGCCCCTTCCTTCTCCTATTTCTCTTTCCTTTTTTATTTTTATTTTAATTTAATTTAATTTTATGTACATATGTGAGTATCAGTACATATGTATGTGCCCCACGTATGTGTCTGGAGCCCCTAGCAGACACAAGAGAGCTTTGGATCCCTTGGAGCTGGAGTTTCAGATGACTGGGAGTCTCCACGTGGGTGCTGTGGGTGCTAGTAACTGAACCTAGGTCCTCTGCAAGAGTAAAGTGCTCTTAACTGCTGAGTCATCTCTCCAACACCAGTCTCCCTGTACTTTTTAAGGTCACACATTGCCTAGCATAACTATTTTCAAATATAATGTTGTCTAAAGTGCTTTATAAAATTAAATGCCCCAATTACATACCTAAGACCATAATGATCACAGTGACACCAGTGGTTGACAGGCAATTGGACATTACAGTATTTATTAGTATTCACATGTATGCCATTTTGACACCACTTAGTTATTGAAATGCTTTTTTTAAAAAAATCTGTAAAGGAAATTAGCTTGCATATGCTATTATTGTGTTTTTTCAAAACTAATATATCTATTTTCAAAAATATTCTTTATTCTTGAAAGTTGTGTACTTATGTACATTATATTTCAGTCATAATTTCGCTGCACTGCTTCCCTCCACCGGTGCCTGGAATCCCCAACATGACTCCCTCCTAAACACATGTCTCCTCTTCCTACTTCTCCCAGTCTCTGACCAATCCTTATCTCCTCCTTTCCCCAGTTCAGTTGGCATTGTGCATATATCCACTGGGGCACAGAAAACGTACTAGCATCAATGGCCACAATCCCAAAGAAAAGTGACTCTTGGGAATGGAGAGATTACTCAGCAGTTAATATCACCTAAACCTCTATCACAGGACCTGAGTTCAGTTCCTAGCACCCATGTTGGGTGGCTCTACATATATGTATGTGCATCTCTTATGTGTCTAGTGCCCCCAGAGTTCACAGAAGGACAACATATCTACAGGTGGTTGGGAGTCCACAAGTGAGTGTTTGTAATTGCAGCTTCAGAAACTTCTACATCCTCTTCTGGAGTCTGTGGACACCTGCTCACATGTGCACAAACAGATGCATAAATTTAAATATAAAAATATTTTAAAATAAATAAATAACTCACCATCTCTTAGAAGAAGGAATCTCTGGAATCTCTCCCCTATTTGTTCTGGCGTTTTGATTAGTTTGATATTGAACAGATCTTGTGCAAGTGACCACAGTGGCTATGAGTTCATGGAAGCCAACAGCCTTGTCATGTTCAGAGGAAAGTTCCCAGCACTCCTCATTATCCTCCATTGATTACATGCTTACTACTTCCTCTTTCTGTGTATTCCCTAAGCTACAAATGGGAGGACAGTGAAATAGGTGCCCTATTAAAGGATGGATACTCGAAGTCATTTATGAGATAGCTTTACCAGTCATTTCAGCACATAAATCACTCCCAAATTGCTCATGCTCTTGGACACTTGTATTAAAATGAATTATTTGCATTCAATTTTGTGTATATGTTTACATTTTCTTTACCTTCTTGATCTTTGGTGGGTCATACGTATTTAAGGATTTTTTTTGTTTGTTTGTTTGCTTGTTTGTTGAGATATAAGTTTTCAGTATATCTTCTAATGATTTTCTGGGTTTTATTGGATTTGGTAAGAATAATTATCTTTTCCACTCTAATTTTATTAATTTGAGTCTTTCCTTTTTTTGGTTCTTTTGGATAAGGGATGTGTACTTTTGCTGATTTTTTTTCAGAGAATTAAATCTTCAATTCTACATATTATTCTTTTTGTTTCAATTGATCAACTTATGCTGTGATATTTATTGATTTTTGTTACAATTTTATTTAGGAGTCATTCTCTCCTTCTACCATGTGAGTTCTCTGTGCTGAACTTTTACCTTCAGGCTTCGTGTCAGGCACCTTTATCTGCTGAGAGTTTTGAGGGTCCTGTTGCAAAAATTATTATTTATTTCTGTCTACAGCACTTAGAATTATCTTTGTCTTAGAACTGCCCTAGCTGTGTCCAGTAGATTCTGCTAAGTTAGCTCTCATTTTCATCTGACTTGAGGAATTTAATTTTTTTCCTTATTTCCTTTAAGGGTATTGCTCAGTTTTGAAGTGTTCATGTAGTTTCTCTTATGATTTATTGTTTTATTCCATGATGATCTGATTGATAACAAAAATATTTTCTCTTGAGTTTGTAAATTTTAATGTCTGTGGTGTGATCAATTATTAGAGAACATTTTTGTGGGACATTGAGGAGAACATGCATTGCATATCTATAGAGAGGATATTCTGGGCATACCTTTTAAATTCAGCTTGATCTGTGATTTATATTAACTCTAAAATGTTTTTGTTGAATTTTGGTTTTAGTTGCTTACCTAAAAATGAGACTAGGGTTTTGAAATCTTCTACTTCTTTTGAATCATGACTTATCCATATGACATTTCACGCCCTTTAGTGATTGTATCATGAAATTGGGAGATCCAACATTTAGTGTAAAACATTCATGATTGTTATATCGTTCTGATTAATTATTCCATTTACTACTGTGTAGTGACCTTTATCTCATCTGATGAGTCTTGGTTGAACTCTATCACATGTCAGAATAGCTATAACAGCTAGTTTTTAGCTTCCATTT
The DNA here is from genome assembly GCA_026225945.1 of Cricetomys ansorgei. Lineage (NCBI taxonomy): Eukaryota > Metazoa > Chordata > Mammalia > Rodentia > Nesomyidae > Cricetomys > Cricetomys ansorgei. The sequence goes on along the minus strand of JAMJFZ010001228.1, from coordinate 5,328,601 downwards.
GAGGGGTTGATTTCATTCTCTTGGCTCTAATTTTAACAAACCTATATGAATTATGGGAATTGAATTTTAGCTTGGAGTTAGTTGAAAATCTATGAAACAAGCCAGGCAGTGGTGGCTCATGCCTTTAATCCCAATGCTTGGGAGGCAGAGGCAGGTGCATCTCTGTGATTTTGAGGCAAGTCTGGGTTATAGAGTGAGTTCCAGGACAGTCAGAGTTACAACAGAGAAATCCTGTCTTGAAAAACCAAAGCCAAAACCAAAACCAAAAAACTACTAAATCAACTATTGCTTTTGGCATTTAACACTAATAGTGGTTAACTTTAATTCTTCCCTTGACACAATTTGGAATTACCTGGGAAGAACGTCTCAATGCGTTCTTGTCTATATTGTATTGGCTAGTGGACAAGTCTTTAGGGATTGCCTTAATTAAGTTAGTTGATGTGAGGTGTTTCAGCCCATGGAAGGTGTCCACTTTCTCTAGGTAAGGAGTCCTGTATAGAATAGAGAAAATAAGTTGAGCAAAAGCAAGCATGCAAATGGGCACTGCTCACTCATTTCTCTCTGATCTTGACTGGATATGATGTGGCTGGCTCTCTCAGGTGCTGTATCTTTCCCAAAATAGTTGACTATGATGTGGTATTAGTTAGGTTTTTAGGCAGTTCATATATCAAGAAATGAGCTCAAGCTGGACTCTAACAGGATTTCTGGCCATTAGATAACCAGTGTTCCTCAGGAAGTTGTGAAACCAGTTTCTATCTGCCAAAAGGACTCATTTCCCTTACCTCTGGTAGAAAGAACATATGACTCTCCACTGACATATACCGTGGTTGCACATCAAAGCCCATGCTGGCCTCGAGACTCCTTCGGCCCCTATTCACAAGTACTTGTTGCGCATCCAAAGTTAAAGCTAGCTTCCTGGCCCTTGCCTCCCTCCAGTTACTCCTCATAAGTCAGCTGCCCTTGCTATCTGCCCCCCACCCCCACTCTCTCTCTTGACTTTTCAAGACAGGGTTTCTTTGTTGTAACTCTGGCTTTCCTGGAATTCTCTCTGTAGGCCAGGCTGGCCTTGGACTCACAGAGATGCACCTGCCTCTGCCTCCCAAATGCTGGGATTAAAGGTGTGAGCCACCACTACTCAGCTTGTTTTCTCTCTCTTACATGGAATAAAAACCTCCCCCGTGCGTGGAGCAGCCATTTTAGCAGTTTCTGTACTGAGCCCCCTTACATGCAGCATTGTGAGCTGAGTGAAGCACTTCCTCTCTTTAGCTGCTTTTTTTTGTCAGGTTATTTTATTACAATAACAGAAAGGAAACTAGCACACTTTTTAATTCAATTCACAGACTTGCCATTCCTATGAATCTCAATAGTTGGGTAAAAACAGGAAAGAACACAATAGAAAATTTATGTCTCATAAGTTATTCTTTCTGTAACTCTCAGGCAAGTATAGTTCGTGGTTTTTTTTTTTTTTTCCACTTCTAAATTCACTGGTGGAGATGACAAAAATTAAGAGTGTTTTACTTTATAAGATCCATTAAAAATTTGACAACTCTGCACTCATTCGATAGCATTTCTCATCCATATATTACTTCTCTCACAGTAAAGCCATAAGGTAGGCAGAGGAGGTGTTAGGCCCCTTGAGAGTGGCATATATGGCTCAGAGCAATGGGGAATCAGGTGTGACTCATATCTGCAAAGCAAGTACTGCAGCTGCAGGACAAGAACAAAGATCTGCTTTCTCTGAGCTAAGGAAAGAAGAAGAAATGGGAAATGACAAAGGGAAATTGCATCTGTTGATTTGGGATCAGGAAAGAGTCTGATTTCTATGCAGCTGTTTTCTCTCTGACTCAAGCAAGTCACCAAGTTTTAAGTTTTTCATCGACGACAACATGAGCCTGGCGTTTGCAGTGATCACCTCCTTGGATATGGGGTAGAGAAGTAGTTACATATCTGTTCCCAGTTCTTCCACTGTGTTTGCCGTTCTCGTGGTGCACACAATGCCAATTCATAGTTACTACTAAAATATAACCGTGTGACATGGAAAAGAAAAGATCAGAGGCCTTTGTCTTTGTTTCTAGACTATCTATTGGTGAACCTACACTATGGGAATCTAGTACTAGCCAATGTAGTGATTGTTAGGTTACAGATCTCTAGCTATTAGGCTTTCTCTATCCCCCATTGCAGGCCTCCTGCACCTTGGACAGAGAGGCAGTTAGCAAAGCCTTCAGTGACCTTGATACTTTCATAGAGTTGACGTCTTCCATACCACCCTGAAGCCTCAGGCCTGCGCAGTGCCCATCGTCCATATCCGAATTGTACTTGAGTTATAATGAGTCCTTAAATGCCCTTTTGACGTGTAGCACATATGGTACAGAATTCTCAATCCTACTGCACCGACTCCAGACACTGAAAATGCAAGAACCCAGCTCTGTCTTCCATATCTAAAGAGTCTGACTTTTTTTCTTCAGGCTCCCTACATGTGACACATGGTGGCTACCTCTGCTAATGTGTCTCCACGTCAGGGGCTCATCATGGTTAACCACGGCTCTGAGCCTGCATCTTTTATAATGCTGCCCCACATCAGGGGCTCATCATTACTGTCCATGACCATGAAGCTAATTCTCCTAAAACAGCTATCATGAAGGGTGACTAATCCCAACTTCTTTTCTAAATTTTACATTTGTCTTTTATTTATAACAATGATCAGCAAGTAACAGTCCTGAAAAATCTAATAATCATCTCATACCAGTCATAAACATCCCTTGCCCCTGACCCTATGCACTGCCAAGAAAGAATTGTCTCTGCTTCTCTGTGGGGATAATGGAAGAATCAGTCTATCATGAGTTGAGTATTTTACTTTTCTGGAAGTTTCTCTACCAAGCCTTTTCCCATGTGAAATCATGATATTCATATTCTCATTTTGTGTTTCCATCTATGTGGGTGGTCTCAGCCTGCTGTGTGACTTTTCTTGGTGAGATATGCACAAATGTCTGTTCACCCCAGACATCACCCCAGGAGAATGGTAACAGATCAATGAAACTATTATGCCTTGGTCTGTCCCAGTGAACTAATAAGGCTATTATGGGGCTATTTACAAGAGTCTGATTGAGGAGTTGCTAACAGGAGCGTGGGTGACTCAAAGGCAGCTATATCATTGAAAAATCCGAAGCTGCATCCTTAGAGCTCCCTGTGTGACTTTCAGGAAGCTGAGTTGGCTGGAGAGTCTCCTCTCCCTAGCAACTGTTACTGCTTCTGTAACCTTGGAGAGGGGCCTTGGGATTTTTGTGAATTTCAGAAGGTTTTCAGAGAGTTATAAGTTTTGTGTACTTAGCCGTGTCAGTTTTGTTTAATTCCATAGTTCCATGCGCCTCCCCGAAGAAGGAACATTCAGAAGAAGTAGCGTCTCAGCATAACCATTAACTCAGCTTTGCCTTGTGACCACAGCCAACATTTTGGAGGCCATAGACAGCCAGTTCCAGATCACTGACACTAGCTTCTCTTATCAGGGATAAATCTGAGTCGAAATGACTGGTTAAGAATCATACAACTTATCAGCGGCTTGATGGAGCCATGTTTGTATATGCTAAGTCCAAAATCCTAAACTCATTGGAGGGTGCTAACATCAGCTGCAGTGAGGAGAGCCAGTCCCTCTGGGAGGACAACGCGTTGATTGCTACCTTCTGTCATCCTTTCCGATCTATAGCCTTGGTTGCTTCAACATTCCATTTTCATGTCATTGTGGAGTTATGCCCAGTCTCCTTACACCTTTTAGGATCAAGAATGTCTCTTTCTAATGTGAATTAGCCATACTCATGAGTGCTGACATCCAGGAGGTGAGACCAAGAGGAAGTGAGAAACTCTGGATTAGCCATATGCATCCATTAATAGCTTAAGAAAAGGCTCCAGATAACCCAGTAAAATAACACCAGAGAGAAATGGAAAACACTGGGTTGCTAGGATACCTGCTTGGATACTTGTTTTATTACAGAGTGTAAGTGAAAAACAGACAATAGCAATAGCTACTTCAAAGAAATACAGAATTCTTGTTAGGGAGTGTAGTAAAAGAAAAAAAGAAAGAAAGAAAATCATCAGTGGAGGAAAATCTTGCTTCCTGGCACACATTAAGTCTGAAGAAATGTTCCTTCTTTTTATTTAGTCTTTCAAAGCAGGTAAAACCAGCTACAGTTAAGACAACCTGTAATTACAACAGCAGGTGTGATAACAAGCGGTTCCTTGTTTTCCTTCCTCCCCTCACTCCCTTTCTCTCTTTCTCTCTCTCTCTCTCTGTACGAGAGAGAGAGAGAGAGAGAGAGGGTAAGTGTGTGTGTGTATGTGTATGTGTGTGTCTATCTGTCTGTCTGTCTGTCAATGATAAACTAACTTCGAGGGTTATTTTAGGGATTGTCTACACAAGATTATGACCATTGACCAATTAATCAGTCAACTTAACAACAACAACAACAATTAATAATAATAATAATAATAATAATAATAATAATAATAATAATAGTAATGCTTAGTTTATTTTAAAGATCACCTTGCTGGGTGGTAGTGGTGCATGCCTTTAATCCCAGCACTGGGGAAACAAAGGCAGGTAGATCTCTGTAAATAAGGCCAGCCTGTCTACAGAATGAGTTCCAGGTCTGCCAGAGTTACAATGGAGAAACTATGTCAAAAGAAAGAAAAGAGAAAGAAAGAAAGAAAGAAAGAAAGAAAGAAAGAAAGAAAGAAAGAAAGAAAGAAAGAAAGAAAGGAAGGAAGGAAGGAAGAAAGAAAAGAGAGAAAGAAAAAAGATCACCTGAATTTTATTCATTCAACTTAATAAACGACAGAGAGAGAGAGAGAGAGAGAGAGAGAGAGAGAGAGAGAGAGAGAGAGAGAGAGAGAGAGAGATTCATTTATTCATATAGTTCTGGGATTACATGTGCATACCATCATGTTCATGGTTTATACAGTGCTAATTATTAGAACCAGGACTTTATGCCTGCTAGACAAGAAATCTGCCCACTGAGTTACAGTCCCAGCCAACATAAATATTTTCATAATTCTTTTAATCATTCTGGAAATGGCTGCCAGCATTTAGCTTACATAGGTAAAGGAGAAAAATATTCTACAACTGCCCAAGGTATTTTTGGCAAAAAGACCAGCCAACTAACCCAAAGTGAATCTAGCAGGTGGAAAACAGTGACAGGTTAGGTGGGACATTTCAGAACAAAGAAAAAATTCATGATAACTTCTGTTGATGAGATGGGCATAGTCAAAATAAAACTTGGAAGAGATTTCTGCCATATGTGTATGAGATAACTCCAGGGCCCTGGAACATGTGGGTAATATTACAGTTAGACAAGGGTCATAGACAATGCATCATGGAAATGAAGTCAACAGAAATAGTGTAGAGTAGAACACATTCTTCATCTTTACACATGAGTGGATGTACCTTTTTTTCTCTCACAGAATTCTAGAGTTCTGAGTACCATACCAAGCAAGTGAGATCTAAAATCAGAAGGGAAATGCACATGAATTAGAGAAATAGAAACTTTTGGAGAAGACTTTTTTAGGAAAGGATATGAATCAAGTTCTGTTGCTTGAGGAAAACAGTAAGATGTTATGAGAAAATAAATAAATCAGGACTAGAGAGATAGCTCAGTAGTTCAGATTGCTTCTTGCTTTTTCAGAACACCAGAGTTCATTTTCTAGCTCTCATAACAGGCAGCTCATAACCACCTATAAATCTAGCTCCAGAGGACCTGATACTACTTCTGGTCTCTTCAAATACCTGCTCATGCCTGCACACACACATCATGCACACATAAATATACAAACACCACACACACACACACACACACACACACACACACACACACACATACACATACACACAGAGATACAGAGAGTCAGAGATAGACAGACAGACAGAGACAAAAAAAGGCAGAGATCTTTTCCTTTTAAGAATAAAGGTCAATTGGGGATGCTTCTACTAGCTTCATAGAAAATATGGTCTTAAGATGGATATTCTGGTAGAAAAAATATCTAAATTATGTTGAGACAAATGGAACATTTAACAGTCTCAGTTATAAACAACTGTCTTGTAATATAAAAAAAAATCAGCTATTTAATAGTAGTTATATTTCTTTCTTCAAAAGCAAATGACAACTACATGCTAAGCACTTCATGTCTTTTTTACCACTTTCCCCTGAGTCCTCAATGCTGATTTGAAAGGACCAGTTTGAATGCTGAAGAAAGCATTCTGATGCAAAATCCCTGCAGGCTTCCTCATGCCAATGAATTATTAGCTTAGAGAAGGATGTGGAATTATTTTTTCTCCCTTATTAATTCATGGACAGCAGTATTGTATTCTACATTCCTGTCAGCCACAGATCTTTTCATTCTTGAATTGACCTAGTAATGTCAATGTTTAACTATACTCCTTAGATTCTTTACAACATATTAGGCTCTTGGTGGTCTCACACACACACACACACACACACACACACACACACACACACACGCACTTACAGAGAATTCATTATAGCTATGAGGTCCTGATGAAAATGTGAGGTCAAAGCATACAAACAGCTTTCAGGTCCTAGGTCTGTGTATCTCTAACAGATCATTCTGGAACATAGTTCTAATAAGAAAGAGATTACAACTTAACCCCACTTCTGGTACTGTTAGATATTTGCTGGTATATGTCTACAAGAAAGATGCTGATTTTCCATCTTTGGTTTTATATGAGAGGAGGTAGATGGTGGTTTACTGTAGTTGTCAGCCACTATGTGGACTCAGCAAGGAAGAGATGGAGACATATTCATGTATGCAAGCCCTGTCTGACCTCAGCAGAGGGAACCACTATCCTGGCCAATGCCATACTGGACAATGGAACCCCAAACTTCTGAGCTCAGGTGTGTTTATTGATCTAGAACTCCTCAGGTTTTCTACTGATAGCACATGTAGATCATGACCAATCAAACATCCCCTACATAAATCTAACACTTACAGAAAATACAAAACACCAAGACCTAGGTAGCACCTCACCCAACAGTACATAAAACAATTATTTTAAACATAACCAAAAATAAACTCCTACAACAAATTACCATCTTGACAGCATCTAGAATCATAATAGAGAAAATTATCAGGGTATGCCCATGAGGGATTTTGTAGGATATATTAATAAAGATGAAAAGACCCATCCTAAATGTGGTTCCGTAGGCAGGCAGCTCAGACTGAATAAACTGAAGAAAGTAAGCAAAGCACCAGCATGCATCTCTCTCTGCTTCCTGACTGCAGAGGCTATATGGCTTTTTTGTTGCTGTGCTTTTCCTGACATGCTGGACTCCCCTAAAGTGTGAGTCAAAATAAGCTCCCCCCTCCCAGAAGCTACTTCTTGTCATGTATTTGCTCACACTGATAAGAAAAGTAGTAATACTCATTGATTTCTTCTTCTATTGAAGATCATCCCTGTGTGTAAATTTGATTGAATGTAAACCACTGTGACTCTGAGCAGCATCTTCCTCCTGTCTGCATCCCTTCTCCTTCCCAAGCCCAGCTGCCTTACACTGTAAGAAATGAGTGAGGTTTGCAGACCAGAGACTCTCTCTAGCTTCTTCTCACCTCATATTCCCCAAAGTAACACAACTTTCTCTCTAAACAACAAGCCTAATGAACCTGACCTCAAATTCCTTCTGATTTTTTAAACTCTGTAGAACATAAAAAATGAAAGCCAGAGGAAGTTTTTCAATGAGACATACCCAGGTTACAATTAGGAAGCATGAAAGTTAAGATTGAAGCTCAGTTTCTTACTGACGTGTTAGTGACAGTGGGCTCAAGAAGGCATAAGGACAGCTGCAGCTGTGAGCTCTGATGCGAGACCTTTGCTATCAGAACTCCGTCATGTTAAATTAGCTGAACCTTGTGGAAGGATTTTTAAGAGCTCAATTACTAACAGGAACTTTCTTTGACATAAAATTCACACAGGATGCAATTAACTTACATCTTAATTGACAGAGTATTTAAAGGACACACAATTTAGCCATTTAAGATTTCTAATTCAGTGCTGCTTAGCATAGCTACAGACACATACATCTTACCAATAAAAGTTACTTTTGGACTTTTATATCAATATTATTTATTTTTAAACAGTTTTTTAAATGTTTGTGCACATGTATATTAGTGCATACATCTGTAGCAGTTCTTGCAAAGACCAGAAGAGGGCATGTAATCCCCTTGAGCTGGAGTAACAGGCACTTGTGGACCACCTGGTGTGGATGTTGGGAACTGAAGTAGGTCCTCTGCAAGAGCAGCAAGTACTTTTAACCACTGATTCATCTCTCCAGCCCCAATAGCATCCACTTTTAAATAATTTAAAGGAAATAATACAACTTCCCTGTTCTTTTGAGTTATATTTTGAGCCTAGTCAATATTTTTGCTTGCAGACACTAACAACAGGACTGTATATAATCAAAATGCTCCCTCAATGTCCAAACATAGTTGTTATTAACAACTCTGGAATATTAATAAAGGTTACATAAGGTATATTGAGTTGTCCATAATTGTCAAACAAGGTTATAATATGTTTTATTGAAGAATATATAGACAAAATCA